>OY482671.1:52324831-52585758 GCA_960531455.1 Urophora cardui
AATATATAAAAGTCAAATTTAAAGTATCTAAAAATAGTTTATATATTAATATTTAATAGTATGTATATGAATATTTAAAAGTATGTATTAAATACTAATCTCTTATTTGCTACATACTAATAGCTAACAATTCATTTACAACGGGTATACCGTCTGCATTTATATGTATGTTTAAACTAATTTACTAACATTTTGTATTTTTTTTTGGTATTCGAATTCAAAATCACCGTTATGTATTCGGCTTTTATGTACTGTTTTCTCTTTTTTCTTTTCTTGATCGACAAGAGTGACATTTACGCCATCTACATGTTTTACTATGTATGGGCCTGTATATACAGTGTTGGAAAAAATAATAGGGACACGAGAAAAATTTTGCAATTCTCCATTTATTTCATTTTAAGACCCAATTATAATTTCCATATGTTGATGTTTACACGGAGAGGACATGCTTCATTGACTCTGGGGTGGTTTTTGTATAATAATTTAATTTTTATAAACAAAAATAATGAAATGTATAATTGAAGTTGGAAAAAATAATAGGGACAAACTTTAAATTCGATTGTTTTTTTTCAAATAAACTGCAATAACTGCTGCAGCTATATTTAAATTAATGTTTAGTTGAAGCTCCTTTATTTTTTATAACTTCCTTACATCTTCGTGGCATAGGGTTGACCAAATTAGCGCAATTTGCAACTGGTATTAAGTACCAAGCTTCTTTAATTTTTTCCATAACTCTTGCTTATTTTTCCATTTTTGACCCCTCATCGTCTTCTTTAATATTCCCTAGAGGGCTGAGGTTCGACGGCTGTGAGGGCTACTCCAAAACAGCAGCTTCCTTACGTTCAAACCATGAGTTTTCGATTCTGGAGGCATGTTTGAGGTCATTGTCATGCGTAAATCGCCATCTAATGATATCAAGGAGGGTTTAAATGATTCAGTTTTGAGTAGAACCATTCGCAACAGACCTCGAGAAGTAGGACTAAGTGAAAGAAATCCCAGAAAACTTCCGTACCTGAGAAAAAAATAACGTAAGTCAACGAACTGAATTCGTTCCGAGGATGCCACCGTGCTTGATAGTCTTTCTGGTGTATCTGGGGTGAAATTCTGCATTCTACGGGCGTTGAACGAACATTATGCAATCCGAGCCAAATAAGTTTACTTTTGTGTCATCAGACTAAAGAACGTTATTCAAGTTTTCCGGCCACATGTTCCTCTGAGCGAATTCAATTCGTTGACTTACATTCTTTTTGTTCAGATTCGGAGCTTTTCTGGGATTTCTTTCACTTAGTCCTACTTCTCGAGGTCTGTTGCGAATGGTTCTACTCAAAACTGAATCATTTAAACCCTCCTTGATATCATTAGATGGCGATTTAAGCATGACAATGACCCCAAACATGCCTCCAGAATCGAAAACTCATGGTTTGAACGTAAGGAAGCTGCTGTTTTGGAGTAGCCCTCACAGCCGTCGAACCTCAGCCCTCTAGGGAATATTAAAGAAGGCGATGAGGGGTCAAAAATGGAAAAATAAGCAAGAGTTATGGAAAAAATTAAAGAAGCTTGGTACTTAATACCAGTTGCAAATTGCGCTGATTTGGTAAACCCTATGCCACGAAGATGTAAGGAAGTTATAAAAAATAAAGGAGCTTCAACTAAACATTAGTTTAAATCTAGCTGCAGCAGTAATATTGCAGTTTATTTGAAAAAAACAATCGAATTTAAAGTTTGTCCCTATTATTATTTCCAACCTAAATTATACATTTCATTATTTTTGTTTATAAAAATTAAATTATTATACAAAAACCACCCCAGAGTCAATGAAGCATGTCCTCTCCGTGTAAACATCAACATATGGTAATTATTATTTGGTCTTAAAATGGAATAAAGGAGAATTGCAAAATTTTTCTCGTGTCCCTATTATTTTTTCCAACACTGTATGTTGGAATGTTTACTTCTGGGCTCTTTGTAATAGAGCTCTGTCACCTATTTTCACCGAAGATGGCGGTGCCTTCCGGTTATATCCAGTTTGATTTTGTATTTTGTGTTTTATAACGTATTTTTTGCGAGCTCGTTTGTTTTTTGCATACGGAAGAGAAGGATGATGCGACCAAAGACTCCTTCTATGAGCTATTAGAACAAATCTACGACCGCTGCCCCCGCCGCGATAAAAAGATCGTGCTTGGCGATTTAATGCCAGGATGGGCAAGGAAGGTATCTTTGGTAGCACAGTCGGAAAATTCAGTCTCCACGACGTAACTACCCCTAATGGGACGAGGCTGATCGATTTCGCCGGGTCCCGAAACATGGTCATTAGCAGTATCAGATTCCAGCACAAAAAAATACACCAAGCCACATGGCTGTCACCTGATCGAAAAACGCGAAATCAGATCGATTACGTCATGATCGACGGCAGACACAGCTCCAGCATCCTAGACGTGCGCACAATCCGTGGTTTCAATATTGACTCGGACCATTATCTTGTGGCAGCCAAGGTACGCACCCGCCTCTGTGCAGCAAAGAATGTGCCAACAGGAAAGCAAGGAAAGTTTGAAGTCGAAAGGCTGCACATGAGGCAGACAGCCCATGAATACTCCACCCGGCTCTCACTCCTGCTCTCTGAGAGCAACCCTCCACCAACCGATGTATACGAGGAATGGGAACACATCGCTCGTTCACTTCGCACCGCCGCTGAGGAAACTATTGGATACCAGCGAGCCCGCAGAAAAAACACCTGGTACGATAAGGAAAGCCACGACGCCTCGGAAAGAAAGAACGCTGCTTACAGGGCTACATTGCG
This sequence comes from Urophora cardui, assembly GCA_960531455.1. Lineage (NCBI taxonomy): Eukaryota > Metazoa > Arthropoda > Insecta > Diptera > Tephritidae > Urophora > Urophora cardui. Next base: position 52,327,626 of record OY482671.1, read on the forward strand.
TGCGGGCGAAACACGATCGGAAGGCTAAGAGGGAGGAGAGGCGCCTTTTTCGAATGAAGAAAAGAGAGGCCGAAGGGCGCGAGTGTGAAGAGCTTGAGATGCTGGTGGGTAGGAATGATGTTCGGAAATTGTATCAAAAAGTAAGGCGGATGACTGAAGGTTTCAAGACCGGGACGAATTCCTGCCGGAATGATAACGGCGATCTGTTAACTGATGTCCAGAGTGTACTTAAGTTGTGGAGGGATCACTTCTCATCCCTGCTAGATAACGGCGACAGTGAAATTGTGGAAGGAGAAGATGTTCGACCCGAATCCCCAATAGCAGATGATGGTAGGAATGTTCCACCACCCGATCATGACGAAGTGCGAACAGCAATGTCTCGGCTTAAAAATAACAAAGCCCCGGGAGCTGACGGCTTGCCAGCCGAGCTATTCAAACATGGCGGCGAAGAGTTGATAAGGAGCATGCATCAACTCCTATGCAGAATATGGTCGGACGAGCGCATGCCCGACGATTGGAACTTAAGTGTGCTCTGCCCAATCCACAAAAAAGGAGACTCCACAGTACGCGCCAATTATTGTGGGACAAGCCTCCTGAATATCGCATATAAGGTCTTAGCAAGTGTATTGTGCGAAAGACTGAAGCCTATCGTCAACAATCTGATTGGACCTTATCAGTGTGGCTTCAGACCTGGTAAATCTACCATCGACCAGATCTCCACAATACGCCAAATCCTGGAAAAAACTCATGAAAAAGGAACCGACACACACCATCTTTTTGTCGATTTTAAAGCCGCTTTTGATTGCACGAATAGAAATTGCCTATATGCCGCAATGTCTGAATTTGGTTTCCCTTCAAAACTTATACGGCTATGCCAAATGACGCTGACTAACACCACCAGCACCGTCAGAATTGGGAAGGACCTCTCCGAGCCGTTCGAGACCAAACGAGGTTTCAGACAAGGTGCCTCTTTTCGTGTGACTTCTTCAATTTGATGCTGGAAAAGATAATACGAGCTGCAGAACTTCACCGTGCAGGAAGCATCTTATACCACAAGAGTGTTCAACTGCTGTCGTACGCCGATGACATAGACATCATTGGCACTAACACGCGCGCCGTATGTTATGCCTTCTCCAAGCTGGATAAAGAGGCTAAGAAAATGGGTTTGGCGGTAAACGAGGACAAGACGAAGTACCTCCTATCATCACACAAAGAAACAGCACGCCTTGGCAGCCACGTCAATGTTGATAGCTACAAATTCGAAACTGTTAAGGACTTCGTCTATTTGGGAACCAGCATTAACACCAAAAATAATGTCTGCACTGAAATCCAACGAAGAATCACTCTTGCCAATAAATGCTACTTTGGACTAAGTAAGCAATTGAAAAGTAAAGTCCTCTCTCGACGAACCAAAATCACACTCTACAGGACACTCATCGTTCCAGTCCTCATGTACGGCGCAGAAGCATGGTCTATATCAAAAGCAGATGAGATGGCGCTTGGAGTATTCGAGAGGAAAGTTCTTCGGAGGATTTATGGACCTTTGCGCGTTGCCGAGGGCGAGTATCGACAGAGATTTAACAATGAGCTGTACGAGCTTTACGCAGACATCGATATTGTTCAGCGAATAAAGATTCAGCGGCTCCGCTGGGCAGGTCATGTCGTGAGACGAAGATGCTCCGGCCAAGAAAGTATTTCTGTCGAAACCCGCTGAACGCAAAAGAAAAGGGAGACCTCCACTGCGTTGGGAAGATCAGGTGGACAGTGATGCTGGCTCCCTAGGTATTCCCAAATTCAAAAAATTGTTTTGTTTCTTACTAGCATTTTCTTTTTCTTTTGAGTTAATGACTTCACCCCCATCTAGTTGCTAATACCCTAGTTTTTGCTTTCTCATTCGCAATTTGTTTATATAACCTGGACAATTTTTGTCATAGGTATCATGGTTTATGTCTAGTGCCAGATTCAAATTTTTGTTTGCTTTAATACAATTTAAACATTTGTTTATCGCATTTTCTTTGCACATTTTTGTGCTATGATTTCCATGACATTTGCTACACGCTTCTTCGTTCTTACATTCTGACGATTTATGATTAAAGCCCTTACATTTGTAGCATATTAGTACATTAACAGCATCAAATACTCTACATCTTTCCCATCCTATATTTACTCTTTCTGCTTTAAGAACCCTGGTAAAATCATCTTTATCGATTTCCACAATCGCATTGTGGACGGTTGAATTTCCCCTTTTTCTTTCATACTGTTTCACTACCTTCAATGTATTTTGGCATATGTTAGGGTTTTGTTTCCGTATTAATTCAATCAGTGCATTTTGGTCATGCTTAAAGCTCATGTCCGTTATTACGAAACTTGGGCGAATTGGTTCTGGTATTTTTATTTCATATTCTTTGCCAATATTTTTTTCAATTGCATCCTTAATTTTATCGCGTTCATTATCATTTTCGCTATGTATTACAACTACTCCATTGTTTCTTGCCGTAATATTTGAAATCTGCAAATTTTTCGGGTCCACTTTGGTATTCAGGTCCTGCTTTGTTTTTTCAATTTTCTGCTTTTCTTTGGGTTTTAGGATTATTGCCACATCTTTTTTTAGTTCAGGAAATGTATTTTTTTTTCTTGCCGGTTTTAATAGCATCAGAGTATGACAACTGAATCTCGTTTGTGTTGCTGCTTACTTTTTTAATTTCATTCTGTATGGTATCATTGCATTTTTTATTGACTGTTTTTTCTTTCACTTCTTCTACCATATCATATAAACTTTTTATTTCACCGATCTTTTTTTCAAACGTTTTTTGTGATTTTTCCATTATAGCAACACGCTGGGTATAACGAGTTTCAACTGCCTCTAACAATGCTTTGATTTCGTTTTGGCTTTTTTTCATTATTTCCTCAAACTCATTTTTATATTCCTTTAGTATTGAGTTATTTTTGATCACATTGACTTGCATGTCCTGCAGCACCATATCAACATTTTGGATATAGGTTATGCACCCATCACACATCAACCTTATCATATTTTTTTGATCAAGTATCTTAATGCTATACTTATCCACACCTGAGCATGCCTCTCTCTCGTGAAATATTTTGCCACAAACTCCTTCACACCTAATGCCACTTTCTCCCCTTATAGAGGAATTACATTTTGCGCACACACTCATTTGTAACGCCTTTGGTTACAGCTTTCCTGCAGGGTATTTGTTTCAGTTTTCCTGCAGGGTCGTAGTCCACTCACTGTAGAGAAATTGGTATGTATGTACGTATGTATGTTTCACTGTCTCTTGTCTATACAGTTTTGTTATTAGTTTTCCGTTGTTTTTCTCTTATATTTTGGTGTTTATATATTTATGTACTTATATTTGTGTGTTACGATTTTTTTCACTTCGATTACTTTAATTTTTTATATTCGAAGGTCACTTTACTTTACCACACTTAATTTCTTTAATTTGAGTCACTGTCTCTCTTCTTGTTAATACCAATTCAAGTCTATCCGAATCAAATCACTGCTTTTCTGCTACTTGCTTTGGAGCAGCACAAAAACACATCCGATCGCATTGAAAGTAAGTACAAGTAAGTCATGTTGGATTCGGCCAAAATCGTCTAGACGGTTACGTGCCAATTAAGTAAGTAATTTAATTTATTTTGCATAACTTTCGGTGTTATATATTGGATCAATTTTGCTTGTTTGCAATTCCAATGGTAAAACAGCTTTTTTGCCAAATACCAGGGACCGTAACGGTTATAAGTGATATCCAAAAAATTGATTTTTAACGATTATTTTCTGAGTTTTATTTTTTGCTCAGAAAATAAGTTTTTTCTTGAGTTTTATTTTTTGGTCAGAAAATAAAAGTTTTTTCTTGAGTTTTATTTTTCGATCAGAAAATAAAAGTTATTTTTTGAGTTTTATTTTCCCCTCAGAAAATAAAAGTTTTTTTCTGAGTTTTATTTTTCGATCAGAATACAGAAGTTATTTTTTGAGTTTTATTTTTCCCTCAGAAAATAAGTTATTTTTTGAGTTTTATTTTTCGATCAGAATATAAAAGTTATTTTTTGAGTTTTATTTTTCCCTCAGAAAATATGTTATTTTTTGAGTTTTATTTTTCGATCAGAAAATAAAAGATATTTTTTGAGTTTTATTTTTCTGCTCAGATAATAAAAGTTTATTTATAAATTTTACGTATTTATGTGACGCGAGCACATATATACTATTAAAAATGTAATTTTATGTATGTATGTGAGTAGGTACATAAATATGTAGCATTTAGAAACTCTGTAGGACAGAAATAAAGTTGTTGTATGTGAAGCATTTACTTATATCTAAAAACTTTAAACGATCAATTCTTGTATATATTTCTTTTATTTTCTGAGGGAAAAATAAAACTCAAAAACTAACTTTTATTTTCTGAGCGATATGTAAAAATCAAAAAATAACTCTTATTTGCTGAGGGAAATATAAAACTCAGAAAATAACGAAGAAAAATCAATTTTTTATAAAAATCGAAAAAATAAAAGTTAATGCACCTAGAGGTAGTCTGCGTTACGGTGATTACATCTGTGTACTTCTTTTGCGTTTAGCGTTTCTCCTTCAGTATGATTTTTTTAGTCAAAATTTAAAAAATAACGATTATTTGCAATCCCTGCCAAATACTAATTCGTATGGCGTGAATTTATTATCAAACACTGTTTGTTGAAGTGTTATGCAGGAAGGTAAAATACCGCAGATAAACGTCCCAATTATCATAATTATTGTTCAAATAACCGCGCAAATATTCATTAAAAACTCTGTGATTTCTTTCGACAGTGCCAACTGTCTCATGGTGATAAGGTGTAGAGAAGTTATGTTCGATTTTCAAAAGTTCTGTGCCAAGATCAGCTTTTATTGCTTTCATGATGCCATATGTTAAAATAAAAGATTCAAAAATAGCGCTATCAACTGTCTTAGCGGATTTATCGGGTATTGCAATCGTGACTAGATACTTTGTCAAGTCGCATATAATAGTGACTGCGAACTTGTTACCATTTATCGACTGTGGCAAAGGTCCAATCGTATCGATAACTACAACATCAAAAGGCATACAGGGTGTTGGAGTAAGTACCAACTGTTCTTTACATTTTGGCTTTACTTTATTCAAAAGACATTTTTCGCAATTTTTGACGAATTTTGCGATTTCACGAGTCATGTTCTTCCAGTAGTACTTAGTTCTTAGTTTAGCATATAATTTTTTGCTACCAAAATGTCCGCCAGTTATCGGATCGTTATGATTTGTCATCAATTTAAGCTTCTTATCGTTGTCCGTCACTGTTTCTACAGGGTCTGTTAATATAATTTCTAAGTGTTTTAAAATTTTGTTCCCGGTATTTTTTAAGTTTGATATTGAAAAATATTTAAAAAAAATTATCATCCTTTTGCCATTCTAATTTCTTAATATTGCGGTTGCCAGCTTCTTTTTCGAGCTTCAAAAGTAATTCATCTAAATGTATTATTTTGTTAACACACGCAACATTAAGCAGATCGATCTTTTTTTCTTTTTAAATGCGCATAAATTTCGAAATTTATAATTTTACCATTTCTGTCATGACGTATTTGGCTTTTTAGCTTCGGGATTTTCTTAGAAAAATTAAATGAAAATTTATCGTACACCTGTAATTTTATGTCTTCTTCCTCTTCTTTGTTTTTGTATTCATGTTGTTGCATTACTTCGTTTCGTTTGGTCATTGATCTTGTTTGTACTGCTAACACCTGATTTGTAGCATTTTTAAGTTCCTCTATTGTGATTCTTCAGAGTGCGTCCGCACCAACATTAGACCTCCCTTTTATATATTCTATTGTAAATTTATATTGATAACTCCTTATCGGTCGGGAACGAAATGCCAGGACTTGCCTTTCTTTTACCTCATTGTCTTTTTCTATTACCATTTTCGCAACAACATCTTTCGAATCAGTGAATGTTGACGAAGCTAAAATTGATTTTACCATATCCGACCTACTATTTAATCTACAATCTATGTTTGTTCCACAGCCATTTCATGGGCTTTTGCTTGGGTCATCCCTTCAATCATAAGAGAGCGCTCCAACGAATCTGACAATTCCTCTACCTGCTTTGAAAATTCCGCGTAATTATTATTAGTGATTCTTAATGCTGCGATTTTTCCCGCAACAACTTTCGAGTTGTCGGGCTTTATTTTTCTAGCTAGTGCTTCTTTTATTTGAGCGACTGTAGTGGCTTTACCTTCAAGCTTCGACTTAAGAAAAGCTGTTAGCGTTGACGTTAGTGAATTATCTGCAAGGTCTTTGATTAAGTTTATCTTGTCAATGAATGATGGAAACGATAGCGGATCGCCGCTATAATTTTCGCGCATCATCGTAGTCCACAAACTAATAGCTGCCCTTTTCTGCTCCGGTGTTGCCATATTTATATTTGTATCGCTATTATTTGGAATTAAAATTGTGTCGCTTGAACTGTCTGAATCACCCAATTGGTCGCTAAATCCGTGAAAATCGGTGTCTAAGGATAAATTATCTCTCGCTGTAGAGTTCTCTTCGAAATCCTTTACAGGGTCTGACATCTATGTACAGTTGTGTTCATGAAAATAGTAGTGCACTAGCTCCTTAGGTTTAAAACGCGACTCTGACATATACCGACTTGCAAGCTGAACGAACCTGCAGGGTTTTTGTAGAATACACTGTTAGGAATGGATAAACCAAAAAAATGCGTTAACTTTGCGCTTCTTGTCATTATTGTGACACAATTTTTATATAATCTCCAAAAAAATTATGTTCATTAAAATAGTAGTGCAAGCGCGAATGGTTCATAATTTAAAAAACTTTTATAAAGATCGGCAAATAGTAAGTATATTTAAGTATATTGACAATTTTCTGACTAAATTTATTGATATCGCGGTATCCCTCTATTTTAGTGGGACGGGGAAAGCATTGCTCCGTAGAAAAGCGTAAATTGATAATTGAATTGAGGAATAAGGGTAGGACGTACAAAGAAATTGAAGAAATTTTGGGATGCACTGCCACAATGATACGTAACGCCATAAATTATAAAATAAAGCCGGAAAATCGGGGTGGAAAACGAAAAACAACAGTATTAGAGGACAAGCGCATTGTTCGATTTGCCAAAATCAAGCCCACGGCATCTGCAAAGTTTATAAAAAATGAGTTATGTTTGTCAGTCAGTGCTCTGACAGTTCGACGACGTCTCTTCGGAAACAATTTGAAGGCTAGGAGTCCCAGGAAGGTACCATTGTTGTCCAAAAAGCATGTCGCTGCGAGAATAAAATTTGCCAACGAACATTTGAATTGGGCACCTTCTAAATGGCGCAACGTTTTATGGACAGATGAGAGCAAAATTGTTTTATTTGGAGGAACAGGATCCAGGAAGTATGTCCGTCGCCCACCAAACACAGAATACCACCCGAGGTACACAACTAAAACTGTCAAACATGGCGGTGTTAGCATTATGGTCTGGGCGTGTTTTTCGTATAGTGGTGTTGGTCCTATCCATTTGATCGATGGCATCATGGACCGAGTAGTGTACGTGAATATAATGAAAGATGGTATGCTACCATTTGCGAGCTGGAATATGCCTATAAAGTGGACGTTCCAGCAGGACAACGATCCCAAACATACCTCAAAACTGGCAAAGGAGTGGTTTGCTTCTGAGAATATCGATGTGATGCACTGGCCAGCTGTCTCCGGACCTGAACCCGATAGAAAATTTATGGGGAGATGTGAAACGAGTTGTATCAACAGCAAAGCCGTCCAGCAAAACGCACCTTTGGCAAGTGGTTAAAGAGGCATGGGCACAAATCCTCGTGGATCGTTGTAAGAATCTTGTTGATTCTATGCCTCGTCGATGCAAGGCGGTAATAAACAACAAGGGTTTCACCACAAAGTATTAGACTATAGGAAATATGTGGAATGTGAAATATTAATACCAATTGAATTTATCTTGTTTTTACTTGATTGAAATAAACACTACTATTTTCGTGAATACACAAATTTTATAGTTTATTCTTTTTAGTACGCCCTACTTTGAAAAAACTAAATATTTCGAACAAATGAAATTGCCAATATTTTTAGTGAATATTACTTAATTCGTTCCTTAAAACTTTTACTAATAAATCATATTTTTAATTGGAGTTCCACACTTCGAATGTTGGGCCTCCCTACTATTTTCATGAACACAGCTGTATATACAGTGTTGGAAAAAATAATAGGGACACGAGAAAAATTTGGCAATTCTCCCTTTATTTCATTTTAAGCAGAGTTCGCAAATAAACTGAACCCTACGGAAACGCTACGCCAAAAAGAACACTAAACGCGCACGCTACGACAGCGTTTGTGCTCATGTAAACAAACACAAACCGAACCCTAAACGAGCGAAAGAACACAAACCTAACGCTACCTATTTCGTGCTTCGCTGGCAGCGAAAATGAACACTACGCTAATCGTAGCGTTCATTTGCATGTTTATACCAGAAATGCGCATATGTATGTAGCTGATATTTTTTCGTCCTGAGAGGCAAAGATTAAAGGCCAAGAAGGATGAAATGAATATATACATACATACATATGTACATACAAACATATGTACATACATACATATGTACATACATACATATGGGTGTTTCCGAAAATGGGTCAACCAAAGAGAAAAATTTAAAAATGCACCTAGGCCAAACTTTTTGATACCATTATATAGGTACGTATTTCCTTTATTACGCCACAAAATTTTATGGACATTGGAGCACTGCTACTTACAAAACTTACGTTTTTCAGACTACCATATAAAATTTTTTTTTTAGCTAATGGCGTTTTCTTTTCTCGAAATAATGTTGCCCTGTTTGATTTTCTTAGCCATTTTGTGGCTTTGTCTGATAATTTCAACGAATATTAACCTCTAACAAAGTGAGGGGGTACCATTATCAACAAATTCAACCATTTTAGAGAAAGTCAAGTTACGTATTTCAATAATTGGAATATAGGAGGGCAACATTTTTTCGTAGAAAAGAAAACGCCATAAGTGTATATGACTTCCGAAATACATCCGCGAATTCGCAACAAAAGCGCCGGTAGAAAAATGGCCTTTATGAGTACTTAGCCTAAGGTCAGACCTAGGAATATCAACATAGATACATTTACAAAATACTTCAAATCTTGTATAAAGTGTATTCTAAAGTAGTGCTTTTTTTCAAGCGTTCGGACGCAAAATATACTTTGCAGTAAAAATAAACATACTTACCTTTGTCATATTTTTCAAATTTTTTTTGACAAAACACAGTTTTGGGTGCTTGATGACATATTAGATAACCTTGGTAGAGCAAAGTTTTTCTCAACGTTAGATTTGTATTCGGGCTTTCATCAAATTCCTTTACATAAGGATTCAAGGGACATAACCTCTTTCAGCACTGATCGTGGTGCTTTTCGTTGGAAAGTTCTGCCTTTTGGCCTGAACGTCGCTCCAAACTCATTTTCCAGGATGATGTCCATTGCTTTTTCTGGAATCGCTCCAAATCAAGCCTTTTTATATGTTGACGATGTTATTGTTATTGGGTGCAGTGAAACCCACCATATTCAAAATTTAGAGAAAGTTTTCGAAACTTGTAGGAAATTTAACTTACGACTTAATCCTGCAAAATGCAACTTTATGCGATCAGAGGTAACATTCTTGGGACACAAATGCACGGCAAACGGCCTACTGCCGGACGATTCAAAAATCATTGCAATAAAGAAATACCCTAAACCGTGTGACAAAGACGCAGTACGTCGATTCGTTGCATTTGCTAACTACTATAGAAGGTTCATTCCAAACTTTGCAGCCATAGCAGCACCTTAAATCGACTTAGCAGAAAGAAAGTAGAATTTAAATGGGATGATTCGTGTGAAATAGCATTTGAAAAACTTAGAAAATCTTTAATATCTCCTAACATTCTGCAATATCCAGACTTTTCGAAAGAATTTGTTATTACAGTCGATGCATCTAAAAACGGTTGTGGCGCGATTTTAAGCCAAACTCATAATGGCAATGATCTTCCAATATGTTTCGCTTCAAAAGCATTTAACAATGCAGAACAAAAAAATGCAATAATAGAACTTGAACTTCTAGCTATATACTTCGCAATAAAGCAATTTCGTCCATACCGTTATGGCACACATTTTACTGTCAAGTCCGATCATCGTCCGTTAGTTTACTTATTTAATATGAAAGATGCTTCATCTAAACTCGCTAGGATACGCTTGGAGTTATCAGAATATAATTTTACAATAGAATATATAAAAGGGAAGTCTAATGTTGGTGCGGATGCACTCTCAAGAATCACAATAGAGGAACTTAAAAATGCAGTACAAACAAGATCAATGACTAAACGAAACGAATTAACGCAACAACATGAATACAAAGACAAAGAAGAGGAAGAGGAAGAAGAAGAAGACATAAAATTACAGGTGTACGATAAATTTTCATTTAATTTTTCTAAAAAAAATCCCGAAGCTAAAAAGCCAAATACGTCATGACAAAAATGATAAAATTATAAATGTCGAAATATATGCGCATTTAAAAAGAAAAAAGATCGATCTGATTAATGTTGCGTGTGTTAACAAAATAATACATTTAGATGAATTACTTTTGAAGCTCGAAAAAGAAGCTGGCAACCGCAATATTAAGAAATTAGAATGGCAAAAGGATGATAATTTTTTTTTTAAATATTTTTCAATATCAAACTTAAAAAATACCGGGAATAAAATTTTAAAACACTTAGAAATTATATTAACAGACCCTGTAGAAACAGTGACGGACAACAATAAGAAGCTTATATTGATGACAATTTATCATAACGATCCGATAACTGGCGGACATTTTGGTAGCAAAAAATTATATGCTAAACTAAGAACTAAGTACTACTGGAAGAACATGACTCGTGAAATCGCAAAATTCGTCAAAAATTGCGAAAAATGTCTTTTGAATAAAGTAAAGCCAAAATGTAAAGAACAGTTGGTACTTACTCCAACACCCTGTATGCCTTTTGATGTTGTAGTTATCGATACGATTGGACCTTTGCCACAGTCGATAAATGGTAACAAGTTCGCAGTCACTATTATATGCGACTTGACAAAGTATCTAGTCACGATTGCAATACCCGATAAATCCGCTAAGACAGTTGCTAACGCTATTTTTGAATCTTTTATTTTAACATATGGCATCATGAAAGCAATAAAAACTGATCTTGGCACAGAATTTAAAAATGAAATTTTTTCGGACATAACCAAACTTTTGAAAATTGAACATAACTTCTCTACACCTTATCACCATGAGACAGTTGGCACTGTCGAAAGAAATCACAGAGTTTTTAATGAATATTTGCGCGGTTATTTGAATGATAATTATGATAATTGGGATGTTTATCTGCGGTATTTTACCTTCTTGCATAACACTTCAACAAACACGGTGTTTGATAATAAATTCACGCCATACGAAATAATATTTGGCAAAAAAGCTGTTTTACCATTAGAATTGCAAACAAGCAAAATTGATCCAATATATAACACCGAAAGTTATGCAAAAGAAATTAAATACCGTATGCAAAAAACAAACGCGCTCACAAAAAAATACGTTATAAAACACAAAATACAAAATCAAACTGGATATAACCGGAAGGCACTGCCATCTTCGGTGAAAATAGGTGACAGAGCTCTATTACAAAAAGAGCCCAGAAGTAAACATTCCAACATATATACAGGCCCATACATAGTAAAACATGTAGATGGCGTAAATGTCACTCTTGTCGATCAAGAAACGAAAAAAGAGAAAACAGTACATAAAAACCGAATAAATAAAGTAACTTAAAGAACAAAATATATACGACTGTTAAGAAACATGTTTACATACAAATGTAAATATGTATGTGATTTTGAATTCGAATACCAAAAAAAAAATAAATAAATACAAAATGTTAGTAAGTTTAAACATACATATAAATGCAGACGGTATACCCGTTGTAAATGAATTGTTAGCTATTAGTATGTAGCAAATAAGAGATTAGTACTTAATACATACTTTTAAATATTCATATACATACTATTAAATATTAATATATAAACTATTTTTTAGATATTTTAATTTTGACTTTCATATATTGTCAAAGGACCTACATGACTTGACTGCCGGTGAACGAACGAAAAAGGAGGAAATAATCGAAATATTGTTACCAAATTATTCGTTCGTTCACAGCAACTCAAGTGATGTAGTAGAAAGAAGAAAGCGGCAAGATTGATCACCTTGCCACATTCTTCTTTTCCTAAGGAGGGTGATGTAAGGTAACCCTGTGTAGATACAACCCTGTATGTATTTGACTCTATTAAGCTAGAAACGCACCATACTACGCTACACTGCCGCGACACTTCAATTTTCGGTGCGACATTTTTGGGTATATCGCACTGCGCGACACTTTGCTGAACAATTTTTTTAATTAATTTCTCTAAAAAATTAATAATTTATTTGTCACTCACTGACCAAATTAACTTTTCTTCGTCAAACAACATTTTGCATTCATTATATTGTGAAGTGCAGTTGGCTATACCGAACTATGCGACGGTGTAACTGCACAAATTTCTGTCGTACGACGAAGTTGCCTAGTTGGTCAACTTCGTCGCGTGGTGTCGTGCAATTCACCTCAATTGCAGCGTAGTGCGGTTGCTTCCATAAAAATACATGCAAAGAATATTTTGTCGCGTCTTGCAGCGTCGCGTAGTGTAGTATGGTGCGGTTCTAGCTTTACAAATAATGCAGATATTGAATTCGCCGCAAGAACGGCAGCTAATTCTAAGTTTGAGATAGATAAGTTGTAGATAAAAATGAAGTTAAGCTCTACTGCAGAGACCTTTAAAATAAAGAACAGAATTGTATGAGTACTTAAAACGAACGGTTGTGTTTTATTACATTCGAAATAGAAAAGAATGTTCTCGTGCAATACGATAATGGAAGTACTTTATAACAACTTTAACAAATTCCGGGAAAACTAGTTACGTCCGGCGCTTAAATTTAACTGATTCAGAACCTACTCCTCCTCCCCTACAACCCAGTAAAACTCGTTTTTCTCGGGGCGTGTGACATTATTGGAAAGCCAGTCCTGTGTTCAGTGAATACACTAAAAGTGTAGGGTAGAAAAATATCAGCATTTGTCACAGAAGTTTTAGGTAAACGCGTCAAAAAACGAAAATTAACGAATTGCTAAGAGCCGCTGTGGTGCAGTGGGTAGAGTGCTCGCCTGCTATACTAGAGGCCTCGGGTTCAAACCACGGTCCGAGCAAAACACCAAAACAATTTTTCTATTAGTAAAAATCCAATTATTGGGTTTTTTAAGAGCAGCGGTCACCTTTCGGCAGGGGCGGCATACCCTCCGAGAGTATTTCTGCCATGAAAAAGCTTCTCACAAAAAATGCTTTCGCCGTTCGGAGCCGGCATAAAACTGTAGGTCAACCCAATTAGTTGGGAAAAACAAAAAGGAGCACACCTCGAATTGGGAGAGAAGCTCGGCCATAAAACTCGTTAGAGTTATAATAGCGCCATTGTATTATTATTATTATAAGAGCAAAATCGCAAGGAATATGTATTAATAGTATTAATTTAATACTAATATTTAATTATATGTTGGTTACAAAACAAAATTTTGCACAGTTTAGTACAAAAACGAGTTATCGATCGCAATTTTCTGCACTAGAGTACTCTAATTCCTTCACCGAACACATCTTATATTACTGACGTACGGCAAAATAGAAAATTGGCAAAGTATGCCGGATCCGTTGCCAATGTAGCGTACTTCTCCGTCATGACGGACAAGGAAGAAACTGACAGCTGAGTGGACTGTGTATATTTTGCTCGTGCATCGCTACATTGGCAACGTATCAGTCGCCGGATCCGGCATACTTTGCCAATTTTCTATTTTGCCGTACGTCAGTAATATAATAGCCCCGACACTAGCATACGTCAATCCGTCTACGTCGATGTATGTGACTGACAGATCACGTACTTGACGGAGAGGTCGCCAGATAGGAAACGTTGACGGATATACATAAATCAGCTGTTTGATTAACCTTTAACTACAGAGGTGGTGGCAAAAATTTAACTCTTTAGAATATTTTGTAATTTCTCTTTTAAGTTGCATTTTTGAAATTCAGTTTTCAGTAACTTCTCATCTCCTGATAATTATTGACCATTTTGGTTTTATGGAGGAATGTTTGACAAATGAGAAAAAACTCGAAAAGCAAATTGCAAAAAAAGTGAAATTCAACAGTAGCTAAAGGTTAACAATCAAAAGCAATCAGCTGATATAGCGACGGATTGACGTATACCAAAAGTTGAATGTTGGGCAACTTTGGTACGTTGCGGCGACGGATCCGTCGTACTTGTACCGATGTGCATTTAAATGCCCACAGTTTACTGAGCTGTCAGTCACATACGTCGACGTAGACGGATTGACGTATGCTATGTGACGGGCCTATAACATGTGTTCGGTAATGGCAGTAGAGTACACTGGGTAATTATCTAGTTTACGGTGCATCGACTAAAACTGCTCCAATTTTTACAAATGGGGTACCAATCGACGCGTTTCGATCTCAGGAACACAAATCCGAAGGCGGAGCTTAACTTTTTTATTTTAATAAAAAATTACACTGTCCAACAGTGATTTCTCAACACGAACAAACGCTATTAATTATGAAAGAGAATGTCTCCCAGACCAACTTTGCCGAACAGAGTACTAGTCCAGAGGGTCTGAGTTTTTTTTTTAGAGGGGGTTAAAGTTTTATGGTTTTAGCTGGAGATGCAATTACTTTATCGAAAATATCTTATAAAAAATAAGTGAATATTTTAAAAATATAAATACACGCGCGCCATCTGTTGGAAAATAGCGGTGGTTGTAACCTAATCTCATTAGTAAATATGTTGCATATATTTAGGCAGCAGCTAGAAGTTACATACCCACATACATACAGGTGAAACTAATAAAAGCGTGTTAATGACCTCAAATGAAGTTTTTGAGCTCGGACTTCTGCTACAGAATTTAATAAGGAATTTCTTTGTGGAAGACGTTAACCCTCTAACGCCCACGCAAATGGCTGTTATTAACCCTTGTTTAGAAGCACATGTAGAAAATATTAATTTACAATGCAGATAGAGGGTTAAAATGTTCTAGAAAATTATTCGCCATAAAATTTCACTAGGGGTCCCCTCAGACAAGATCTTTGTACAAATAACGCAGAAGACCACAGGATATAATAATCACAAATTACGCCATGAAATATGCAACAAATTTTATATGTACACGCATTAGATGTACTTTTTGTTCTTTGGATCCTCCCTCCGGCACCGGAATATGAAAATGAGTTGTTGTAGAGTAAGTAAATTGAAAAAAAAGTTCACTTTCGCAGAAACTGAATGGGGCTACTCCAAAAACCGTGCGAATTTCAGGAATTTCAAGGCAAGTTTAGATATATGTATGAAAAGTTATGACTTTGCACAAGAAAAAAAATTTATATCTACCTATACGTAGAGTTAACCGCTAAAGCGAATAGCGTATTCAGTTTTTAGTGCACTTCCCTGGGAGGGTAATATCGCGGCCTAAATAGAACATTTTTTTTTTTTCTCGCGAACATACAACTTCATGGCCTATATTCTTTCTGACAGCGGACATTTTTTTTATCTGAATCACACAGGATGCTGCTTAATTTAATGCGGTTTTCAAAAACTCATTCTGGTTAAAAATCTATTATAATCTGGATGAGCGCATCAAGTTAAGTGAAATAAAATATACCCTAATAAGGCTGACATGGATTAAAATTTCCAAAAAATTGTAACAATTTTTGCTATTCAAAGCGATTTATGATGGCGGATACCTCCACAAATGTAAAAAAAGGTAGAAAGGTCGAGACCGTGGATAGCGTAAAAAATGTGGACCCGGATGGCCCAAAATATTTTTGGGCAATATTGGCATCAAACTAGGGTTTGAATATTACCTTCACTGGGGAGTGTACGAAAAAACTGAATACTACATTCGCTTTAGCGGTTAACTCTACGTATAGGTAGATGTAAATTTTTTTTCTGGTGCAAAATCATATATTTTTTCATACATAAATCTAAACTTGCCTTGAATTCTTGAAAACGCGCGGTTTTTGTAGTAGCCCCATTCAGTTTTTGCAAAAGTGAACTTTTTTTTCAATTTACTTACTCTACAACAACTCATTTTCATATTCCGGTGCCGGAGGGAGGATCCAAATAAAAAAAGTACATCTAATGCGTATACATATAAAATTTGTTGCATATTTCATGGCGTAACTTGTGATTATTATATCCTGTGGTCTTTTGCGTTATTTGTACAAAGATTTTGTCTGAGGGGCCCCCATTAGTGAAATTTTATGGCGAATAATTTTCTAGAACATTTTAACCCTCTATCTGCATTGTAAATTAATATTTTCTACATGTGCTTCTAAACAAGGGTTAATAACAGCAATTTGCGTGGGCGTGAGAGGGTTAACGTCTTCCACAAAGAAATTCCTTATTAAATTCTGTAGCAGAAGTCCGAGCTCAAAAACTTCATTTGAGGTCATTTTTTATAAGATATTTTCGATAAAGTAATTGCATCTCCAGCTAAAACCATAAAACTTTAACCCCCTCTAAAAAAACTCAGACCCTCTGGAGTAGTACTCTGTTCGGCAAAGTTGGTCTGGGAGACATCCTCTTTCATAATTAATAGCGTTTGTTCGTGTTGAGTAAAATTTTTGTAAATTTGTTGGACTGTGTTATTAACAAAAAACTATCTAACTTTTTGCTTGGTCATTACACACACACCAACACATAAATTCAACTGATTTATTTACCATAGTATCACACATACCTTATATTTACTAAATAACACACAAAAAGTTGCAATATTTTACAATTAAATACTATATTTTAATAAAATCGAAGTAAACAATTTCCCTTTTTCTGCTTTTTTCGACCGATTATTGAACTGTCAAAATGAGTAGCGTTGCCACTCAATTAGGTGTAATTTACAGCGCATTCACACTTAAGCATTTAAAGTTGTAAAAAATATGCCTTTGCGCAGAACACTTTCTGCGTTGGCGGCCTTCGGCCGCGCTTATTTAAAATAACCCTGGGCTACGCCACCAAAGTCCGGATATACAACCTAACCGTGGCTACCGCCACGGTGATGTCCTTCTGCGTAGTACACCCTTCAGCGATTAGATATTGCGATATATCGGAAACTCACCACTTTTCACCATTCATATAAAAAGAGCTTAGTGTGAATGCAGGTTCATATAGATTAGTAGTAAGTATTGGTGGCAACACTACGCGCCACAGTCCTAAAATTAGCGACTTTTGTTTACTTTGGTTTTTATTAAAATATAGTATTTAATTGTAAAATATTGCAACTTTTTGTGTGTTATTTAGTAAATATAAGGTATGTGTTATCCCGCGATAAATATATGTTGAATTTTTGTGTTCGTGTGTGTGTACTAAGCGAGCAAAAAAGTTGCATTGTAGAAACAGTTTTTTGTTAATAATTTGTTATTGAAATAAAAAAGTTAAGCTCCGCCTTCGGATTTGTATTCCTGAGATCGAAACGCGTCGATTGGTACCCCATTTGTTAAAATTGGAGCAGGTTTAGTCGATGCACCGTAAACTAGATAATTATCGTACACTGGTGCAGAAAATTGAGTCCGGACGGATGGTGTAGCCCAGGGTATTTTTTATAAGCGCGGCCGAAGGCCGCCAACGCAGAAAAATTCAATACGCCCCAACTAGTTTACCACTGTGACGACGGCCTTATGATCTTCTCTACAACGCCCAATAACTTTTTTTTCCTACGCGTGGTAGACGGTTGGAAAATTTTCCCCGACAGGACTTTTATATTTAGAATCAGGAGGATCTCCTCGGCAACGCCCAATAACTCATTTGTTTTCCAACGCATGGTAGACGGTTGGAAAATCTTCGCTGAGCGAGCCCCGAAAAAAAAATTACAGCACTTATAAAAATGGGCGGACCACGCCCACTTTGTTTTTTTGTCTAGCTTACCGGGCCGTATTCTGCACTTGTTCCGTACATGTGACACTCGAGCATTATACTTACATTTTAGAAAGTTTAGAGGGAGCTCCTCCGGTGACTTTAGCTACCCTCAAGTTAAGTAGTTCATTTTTAAGCTCTTCAAGTTGCTTCGTCAACTCTTTCTTGTCCTTAGTACGCAGTTCTGAACACTTGACTTTCACCTGAAATTTTAAAATAAAAAATAATTGTTAAGTATTCTACCAAACCATTAAAAACATCCAGAAAACTTCATAGTGGAAATCAAATTTATACGATTATATGCCAATTCACAGATTAAAAAAAGATACCATTCTCGCGTCTTTTCGGATTCCAACGACAGTAATGGTAAAGGTTAGGCATGGGTAACACTGCGCTGCGCGGCGCAATTGCGCTAACACCAACCCTGGCGTTATTGCGCTAACTCCGATTTGGGAAATGCGCCAACTCAATATAGCGCCACCCCAATATAGCGCCAACTCAATATTGCGCCAACTCAATTTTGTAATATAAAACCGACTCAATTTCGTGCGCTAACACCAGCACCAATATAGCGCTAGTGTAAAATGGCGCAACCACAACGCCAATAACAGCACCATAGTATATGTATACGTATGACACCGTCACAATTATGAATGCTTGATAATGATCTAAGTGACTCTAATTTCCAGCATATTTTCACAAATATACGGAATATGTTTCCAAATGATTATGAAAATTTAAATTAATTGTGCCCTCGTAAATGTAAGCAGAATTGCGCCAAAAGAAATAAAACGGGGATGGTGAACAGTAACAAGCGAAAAAATGTTATTTATCGATTATTCCATGACAATTGCGCTAAAGGTGTTATTGCGCCAGTACCGTGAGTTGGCGCCAAGAGTGGCGCTGGAGTTATTGTATCAGCGCCAAAAAAATTGCGCCATTACCCATGGCTAGTAAAGGTCCCCACAAGCAGAAGCGGCTAGTTTATCTTATCACATCCGGACATGTGTTTTATAGCAGGAATCTTGATGTGACCATGGTACAATTATTTAGAGGTGAGAGCCTATACACACTTGCGACTCAATCGATTTAGTCGAATGTTGATTTGCATGGGAATGTATGGAAGCATTCACACTACATTCAATTAGTTGTACAACTGAAACAGTTGGATTTGCAGCCCAATTTCATTCCAACTGAAACAGTTGTACAACTGCTTGATCAGCAAGGCGCCCTTCTACGTATTCACACTTGAGACAATTTAGTCGAACGACTACAACAACAACAGTGATATTCGTAGTGGAAAGAGTTGCCATGCTGACAGCACTACTTTTATTTCACTTTTGGTAAATTGTAGAGATTGAATATTTCAATTAATATTTTCAAAATGTTTAAAAACAAAAGGTTCGTTTCTTATTAACTACACCATTTCCAGATGGATTTTAGAAAGCGTTAACTGGATTTTAGAAAGGGGAAATTGGATTTTAGAAATGTCAATTGGATTTTAGAAAGGGGAAATTGGATTTTAGAAATGTCAATTGGATTTTAGAAAGCGTTAAAAGGATTTTAGAAAACAAAATTGGATTTTTGAAAGCGTGAATTGGATTTCAGAATGTGTGTTTAAAATAAATTTTACACAGAATTTTTCGAATAGAAATTCTTTATTGCGTATGAAAGTATAAATTAATAATTATATAAATTTTCGAAAATCCAATTGACATTTCTAAGATCCAATTTCCCCTTTCTAAAATCCAGTTGACACTTTCTAAAATCCATCTGGAAATGGTGTAGTTATAGACAAGAATTATCTAACTAAGGCACTCTGCACACGAGGCGTATCGTCATAGACGCGTACGAGACATTTCATGTAGCGTCGATTTCTCTACGCCTCAAGATCTGCACACGAAGCGACATGAAACTTCGCTGCACAAAACAAACAAACAAATTAATAATACGGTTTTTTGCTTTAAATTTCGAAGCTTTAAATAGAAAAGATAAAAAAATTTACGGAATCTTCCATTTTCTTTAATTATACACTAATTTTTTCCGATTTTTTACACAAATTTTACTGCTTTCATAAATTCCACCAAGTGGAAAAATGTAAACAAACATCTTCTTCTTCCTCTTTTCTAAGCGTAGTACGCCTAGCTACCAGCACTGCTTTACGCCAAGCGACATGTAGCCAGCATACTTTGACGAATGCATGAAGCTGACGACTCGTGTGCAGCCCTCAATTGAAATATACGTGCGCGACATCAAAGCGTACAGCTTTCGTCTGTAGTATCTAATACGCGTCTAAAGCAGTACGCTCCGTGTGCAGAGTGCCTAAGGATATTTACTTCCGTTTTCATATGTTTCTTGATATTGTTGTCCTCTTCAAATGTCATTAATCGCATTTTAAAATAGAAATAATGAAAATGAAATTTCATGAAAATTATTAATGGCTGATTTTTACTATTTTTCCGTTTCTTGTACTTCTGTTCGTTTCGCCTTTATGAGCGTAATTCCTTCCGTTTTTCTCTTTTCATTTACTTGACAGCTAGTTGCTAGTTTAATAAGAAACAAAGCCAAACAATGTATGCACTTTTTGTTTATTTTATTGTTTTTTATTTATTAATCAAGTTGACAGCTGACAAGAAGGTGCTTTCATGTAAGAATGCAGATAAACTTTAACAATTTAATACTTCATCACTTTATATGAAGACCACTAATGTAAAATTTGCTGAGTAAAATGTGAACATTGGCAACACTATGTCATTGTCAATCGCACGACTATTTAGTCTCAAGTGTGAATAGCTGCCACCGATTCGACTAAATAGTTGGAGTAGTGTGAATACAACAGTCCAATTCGACCAAATCGATTGAGTCGCAAGTGTGTATAGGCTCTAAATAGTCGTGCGATTGACAATGACATAGTGTTGCCAATGTTCACATTTTACTCAGCAAATTTTACATTAGTGGTCTTCATATAAAGTGATGAAGTATTAAATTGTTAAAGTTTATCTGCATTCTTACATGAAAGCACCTTCTAGTCAGCTGTCAACTTGATTAATAAATAAAAAACAATAAAATAAACAAAAAGTGCATACATTGTTTGGCTTTGTTTCTTATTAAACTAGAAACTAGCTGTCAAGTAAATGAAAAGAGAAAAACGGAAGGAATTACGCTCATAAAGGCGAAACGAACAGAAGTACAAGAAACGGAAAAATAGTAAAAATCAGCCATTAATAATTTTCATGAAATTTCATTTTCATTATTTCTATTTTAAAATGCGATTAATGACATTTGAAGAGGACAACAATATCAAGAAACATATGAAAACGGAAGTAAATATCCTTAGGCACTCTGCACACGGAGCGTACTGCTTTAGACGCGTATTAGATACTACAGACGAAAGCTGTACGCTTTGATGTCGCGCACGTATATTTCAATTGAGGGCTGCACACGAGTCGTCAGCTTCATGCATTCGTCAAAGTATGCTGGCTACATGTCGCTTGGCGTAAAGCAGTGCTGGTAGCTAGGCGTACTACGCTTAGAAAAGAGGAAGAAGAAGATGTTTGTTTACATTTTTCCACTTGGTGGAATTTATGAAAGCAGTAAAATTTGTGTAAAAAATCGGAAAAAATTAGTGTATAATTAAAGAAAATGGAAGATTCCGTAAATTTTTTTATCTTTTCTATTTAAAGCTTCGAAATTTAAAGCAAAAAACCGTATTATTAATTTGTTTGTTTGTTTTGTGCAGCGAAGTTTCATGTCGCTTCGTGTGCAGATCTTGAGGCGTAGAGAAATCGACGCTACATGAAATGTCTCGTACGCGTCTATGACGATACGCCTCGTGTGCAGAGTGCCTTAGTTAGATAATTCTTGTCTATAACTACACCATTTCCAGATGGATTTTAGAAAGTGTCAACTGGATTTTAGAAAGGGGAAATTGGATCTTAGAAATGTCAATTGGATTTTCGAAAATTTATATAATTATTAATTTATACTTTCATACGCAATAAAGAATTTCTATTCGAAAAATTCTGTGTAAAATTTATTTTAAACACACATTCTGAAATCCAATTCACGCTTTCAAAAATCCAATTTTGTTTTCTAAAATCCTTTTAACGCTTTCTAAAATCCAATTGACATTTCTAAAATCCAATTTCCCCTTTCTAAAATCCAATTGACATTTCTAAAATCCAATTTCCCCTTTCTAAAATCCAGTTAACGCTTTCTAAAATCCATCTGGAAATGGTGTAGTTAATAAGAAACGAACCTTTTGTTTTTAAACATTTTGAAAATATTAATTGAAATATTCAATCTCTACAATTTACCAAAAGTGAAATAAAAGTAGTGCTGTCAGCATGGCAACTCTTTCCACTACGAATATCACTGTTGTTGTTGTAGTCGTTCGACTAAATTGTCTCAAGTGTGAATACGTAGAAGGGCGCCTTGCTGATCAAGCAGTTGTACAACTGTTTCAGTTGGAATGAAATTGGGCTGCAAATCCAACTGTTTCAGTTGTACAACTAATTGAATGTAGTGTGAATGCTTCCATACATTCCCATGCAAATCAACATTCGACTAAATCGATTGAGTCGCAAGTGTGTATAGGCTCTTAGTCTCAAGTGTGAATAGCTGCCACCGATTCGACTAAATAGTTGGAGTAGTGTGAATACAACAGTCCAATTCGACCAAATCGATTGAGTCGCAAGTGTGTATAGGCTCTAATGCGTCATGACGGTCAAGGAAGAAACTGACAGCTGAGTAGACTGTGTATATTTTGCTCGTGCAACGCTACATTGGCAACGTATCAGTCGCCGGATCCGGCATACTTTGCCAATTTTCTATTTTGCCGGATGTCAGTAATATAACATGTGTTCGGTGAACGCATTAGAGTACTCTAGTGCAGAAAATTGCGTTCGATAACTCGTTTTTGTACTAAACTGTGCAGAACTGTGTTTTGTAACCAACTTAAAATGAAATATTAGTATTAAATTAATACTATTAATACATATTCCATGCGATTTTGCTCTTAGCAATTCGTTAATTTTCGTTTTTTGACGACTTTACATAAAACTTCTGTGACAAATGTTTGATATTGTTCTACCCCACACTTTTATTGCATTCACCGAACACATATTTTATGTGCCACTCTTTCCGCTACGTACGTCCTGTCAGTCGAAAACGACGTACGTCATGACGGAGAAGTACTGATTCTGCTTAGCGCTTAAATTATAGAAGGTTAACCTACTGAACAGCTGATTGCAAACTTTTTTCTATTTTTTTTATTCATATTGTGATGCTTATGTCAAACTTATGTCAATTTGATCTTGACGCAATATGATTTCTACAATGGCGGACTATGATTTTGACAGAAGCATCACAGAATACACAATTTACATGGAGTGTGTATGTATGTATGTACGTATATCGTACTGCGAAAACCTTCTATATATGAACCATGGATGTAAGTGCATGGGCGAATTCAGAAACTACTTTTTTATTTCCAAACATGGTTCAATTATAGAGGGTTTTCGCAGTACGATATACGTACATTCATTAATACACACTCTATGTAAATTGTTTTTGTATTCTGTGGTGCTTCTGGCTTTTTCTCCCGCGATCCACTTTTATACCATGGTTACATATAACGAGATTATCAGTAAATCTCGATTCGCCAATCTACCCGTTTACATATAACATGAAATCTAGATTTGCTGGGAGAGGGATTGTCAACTGTCAATTTTCCTTACCTGCATGGCCCAATAATAATATGGTCGTAGCAGTCAAAAGAGAATAGGCAACTACCGTTCGATGGCTGTTTTCACGAATGTAAAAAGCAGATATTTTGTTTTTTATTTAACTTGAAAAACGCTAGCAAACACACAAGCTTTTGCACGATTAAAACGTTAAAGAATGTATAATTAAAAAAAAGACGATAATTTCATAACCTATAAAACAGAAAGAAGAAGAGCGACTTACTATTGCGATACGATTCTTATTGGGCATTGCTTACTGGCGTCCATTTTGTTTACTTTTCATTTTGACGTTTCTCCCAAATTCGCCAAAAAATATCGATAACATGAAAAACACAGGGTTGTATGCAGAAAAGTATCGTCATAATCCGAGATTCATTTTAAATCTCGAATTTTTGGTAGCGGATTTTTGTATGGAAAACCTCGTATTTC
Source organism: Urophora cardui (assembly GCA_960531455.1). Lineage (NCBI taxonomy): Eukaryota > Metazoa > Arthropoda > Insecta > Diptera > Tephritidae > Urophora > Urophora cardui. Next base: position 52,351,884 of record OY482671.1, read on the forward strand.
AATCGAAGATTTTGTGTCAACCTCGAAAAAAGTAGATAATCTCGTATATGTAAATGGCCTATTATACAGGAGCTCGTTTTGTTTCCTAAAATCACAAGCTTATTTTGATTTACATACATATGTATACCTATTAGAGCTCTAGATACCCGGGTATCGAACAAATCGAATTGATCGTTTTTGTTTGAAGCCCGTTTGTTGTTCAAATGCCCGTACAAACATTCGAGCATTCGAGCTTACAAACAAAAAAAATGTGTATCGAAAAAACAAAAATAAAAACAACTACATATGAAGAAAAAAATAATAATAAACAAAAGAAAAAAACAAACTTCAAAATGCCCGAATTGTTTAAATGCCCGTACAAACATATGGGTAATAAACAAACAAACGACTGTTCGAGCATTTGAACAACATTTGTTCGGGCTACTCGAAAATGTTCAAAAAAATCTGGAGCTCTAATACCTATGAAGTGTGTAGTTTTATCTCCAGTACTTTTATCTTCCACAATAAATTTTTATCTCAAAGTTTAATTCACTTTTAGCTGCTCTATATTTTAAATATACGATTAAAATAAAATTTGGAAAAATTAAAATAGCGAAGAGATATGTATTGTTATGGTTTGCTATCGATATCACTCCTGATATCGATCATAAACGGGTTAATTTCGGTTGCTTAATTTTGTCTGTGTGGCAGCACCACTATTTCAGTAGTTTTTTAGCAGTTCCCAATAACTTCCAGTGAATGATGGCGACATGTTGGCATGAGAGAGAAAAGCATGTACATGTATTGGTGACGCGTGGCCTAACATGAAAGGTCGTCGCATGCATGGTTCAATTATAGAAGGTTTTTGCAGTACTATATACGGACATACATACATACACACTCCATGTAAAATTGGTTGTGTATTCTGTGATGCTTCTGTCAAAATCATAGCCGCCATTGTAGAAATCACATTGCGTCAAGATCAAATTGTCATAAGTTTTGACACAAGCACCACAATGTGGAAAAAAAATATAGGGAAAAGTCTGCAATCAGCTGTTTAGTAGGTTAACCTTCTATAAATTAGCCTTGGCCGCAAGTGAAGGAGAATGAGGTTGTATTATAGGGGTGGTTTCGATAGAATAGCTTACAATTTTTTTTTGCCGTCAGTAACTTTCCTGTTCGAGTAATTTCATTTACCAATTATGGTGTTCTAGCAATAATAACGATTCGTATTTTCTCATTCAGTTACTAGATATTACAAATGCGAAATTTTTCTTTGCTCAAATCCTGTAATTAATTCCCTTTTTCCTCCACTAAGTGTTTAAACAAAATTTAAGTGAGCGGGTTTATCCGAAATTTACATTAATTTTTTTTAGTCTTCGAGATGATTATATGGTATTGCTTCATTTTTTTTTGATCCCGAGCTTTATAGATCGCGCATAAATTTTTCTTCAAATCTGGCAAGCTATCGAGCCGACCTCTATGAGTAGGCATCATGAGAAATTTCCCCTCCGAATCTTCACAATCTGTAGCATTACATAAACACATTGCCCTTTTTCTTTAATTGTCATGTGCACACAAATAATGTATAAACAAACATGAATGTACACAAACAACATTCTACCCAAATTAGTTACATTGAACTCAGCGGGAGTTTATACAAAGACTGCACACGCCGCACATAGTGAGGATCTTGTTACACTTATGCGGACGGTCAAAGACACCGCCAAAGACAGTCGCAATGTCCAACTGATTCACAACGTCAGTTTGTCAATGCGACTAACATATTTTATATTTATTGCAACCACATGTTGACTCAGCATATATTTTAGAATTATACATTTTAGTTTGTATGTATTGGTAATATGTCTATACGTAGATATACATTTTAGTCCGTAAATTAATTGTAAGTATTAGTGTAAGAATTTAGTATAAAAGAAAGCAAATTCAATAAAGAAAGACAATCGACAATCGAACCTTGGAGTTATAACATTTCTTAATTATTTGTGACTATATGGCGATCCGCCAGTTCGAAGTTAATCCTTATGAACAAAAATTTGCTTACCAGCGGAATAGTTCATAAGGACTAACCAGCCCCAGGCAACTGCTCTAAATTCATATATCCTGGTGGTAAATTCATATATCCTGGTGGTAAATTCATATATCCTGGTGGTAAATTCATATATCCTGGTGGTAAATTCATATATCCTGGTGGTAAATTCATATATCCTGGTGGTAAATTCATATATCCTGGTGGTAAATTCATATATCCTGGTGGTAAACTAGCAAGGAGGCAATTATTAGTCGAGACACTAGATCTTCGAAAATCAAAAAAAAAAACCTATCACCACGCACCACGGATTGGATAAAAACACATTAAGACGAAAAACGATGATAGTACATATCTGTACTAAATGCAGCACAATTAGGCAGTCAGAGGACACCAGCAGAAGCATTCCAAAATAACGTACCTTACACGACCGGCTATAATACACATGAGGATATGCTATTTACATGAAGAAGGATACGGCAACTACGGCAATCTTACAAAACAAATTACATATCGAAGCTACGGTTTGCAGGCAATCTTACAAAACAAATTACATATCGCAGCTATGGTTTGTAGGCAATCTTACAAAACAAATTACATATCGCAGCTACGGTTCGAAGGCTATTTCACAAGAACATACAAATTACATGGTTTAACCTTGATGATCGCAGTCCACAAATTTACCGGTGATACCTTAGAAGCGTACAGATAAATCAACTTATCCGCACAACCAAATTAGTTAGCAACCCGATGACACCTTGGAAGCGTACAGAGACGTGAAGAGCAGCAAAAACAAAAAAAAAATATAAAATAAATAAGTATAATTTTTAGATTAAGTTTAGAATGAATTTAGCAGCCTAACGGCCGCTACAACAATCAGCAATTAACTTTGCTTAGGGACATTATTTTTTACATACGTATATTTCCTACCGACATTAGGGTCTCATTTTAAATAAAACAACATAAATTGAGTAAATTTGAATGCCAGTTTTTTTTTAACTACATTTCCCTTATGGATAGTGCTTTGCCAGACGACTTCAATTACGAAGCCTTAAATAGGATAATAGACCAACTAGAAAACACGAACAATACTCGTAGGTCAAGAGCTCGTACAATAGGCAGTAATAGGCATCAGCTTAACTGGTTAAGGCAATTTTGGACTTTTATAGGAATGAGCAGAGCACCCACAATAACAGACTTGTTATACCCCACTACATTAGAAGAGGAAACAATGAGAATGATTGATTTAACATTCCCAAATAGACGTTAGGTGAAATGAATGAATAAAATATAAATAAATTAAAATCTAAAATATTTCTTTTAAAATGTCACAGGACATTACAACCCAAGAGGAGTTTAATAAAATTTTCAATAGATGCATTAGCACAATAAGAGAATTCATAAAATTCGCTGAGGACCACCTCAAAAATAAAAAAGAAGGCCCAAAACCAATAACCATAGAAGAGTATAGGAGAAGAAATAAAGCAAAAAAAGAAGATATCCCAAAAATACCTTCCTCAGCAATAATAACAAAAAGAAAAAGGGCAGGTAAAAGAGTAAGAAAAAATAAGGAAATAGCCGAAGCTTATAGGTTATTAAATTTAAGTACCAATAAGGAAGATAAAATAAAATTAAGATATAAAATTAGAGAATTAAAGAAAAAATAAATGAATAAATGAACAAATAAATAAATTTAAAATCTAAAATTTCATATTATTTTTCTAAACATGGCATGGTGGAAGACCGCATTGAACGGTATATTAGTAGCCATAGCAGGATATGAGGTAGGTAAAGAAAGCGCAGAAGAAAAAACTTCTGATAATAGAATAGTAAAATTTGAAAATCCAATTGTAGAACAAGAAGAAGAAATTTCAAACAAATGGCTTACAATTTTTGGATGTGTCATGACATTGTTAATTGTCACAATTGCAATCTTAATCAAAAATTACATTAAAAATAAATTGAGACAATTAAACAATGTGCAACAACGTATATAAGTTGAGATGACTACATGGCAAGAAATATATGACTTATTATCTGCAGAAAAAGAAAAAGCTCATAAGTCCTATAAATGCATAAATAAAAGCATACCAATCACAAATGAAACTTTAATAAAGCATTTCAACACAATTTTGGAAGCTCTAAACAACATAAGACATATTATAAACGAGAAAAATAAATTTCTTACTGAAGAGCATAGAAAAGAAGCTTATTTAAATTTTGCTACAGTACGAGATAAATTAGTATCTTCTTTAGCCAGACATAATATTGAAAATACAATACCAACAACAGTAGAGGAGGAAATTCAAATAGATTTTTCATCACTTCTATCTGTACGCGTCCCTAACCGAACACCCTCACCCTCGTTCAGCCAAGCCACATCAGTGGAAGAAATTAAACCATTTAATAGTCCATTTAATACCCCAGAAATAAACGTCACAATGCCACAAACGGTAGTTGAATTTATCAAAACTGCTTCGTCAGTACTACCAGAGTTTGATGGTAAGCCAGAAAATCTACATAGTTTCCTAGATGCACTCGATATTCTCGAGCAAATCAAGGAGGCACATGAGGCCTTGGCAATTACAATGATAAAAACAAAGCTGAAAGGTACAGCAAGGAATTTCATTAGTAACGAGACAACAATCGAACAAATTAAAAATAAACTAAAAACTGCTATAAAGGGTGAATCAGTAGAAGTTTTAACCGCTAAACTCCTGAACATTCAACAACGTAGCAAAACTGCCAATCAATATACCGCAGAAATAGAAAAAATCACAAGGTCATTAGAAGGAGCATATATCTCGGATGGATTAAACCCAGACTTAGCCACGAGATATTCAACACAGGCAGCAGTTAAAGCCATGTGTAAAAACTGCTCTAATGACAAGGTCAAAATGATCATGCAAGCAGGAACGTTCACAACGATGAACGACGCAATCTCGAAATTCACTAACAGTTGTACCGAAATCACGGGCAGCTCAAATACAATTTTAAATGTACGACAACAAAGTCAGTACCGGAGTAATTTCCGTGGAGGTTACCGAAGTAACAACTATGGGAATTACCAAGGCAGGAGATTTAGACCACAACCCAGATTCAATAATAATTCAAGGTCTAATAACAATAATAATAATGGCAATCAAAGAGGATCACAATCCCGAAACACTAGCAGACCATACACACAAACCCGTAACGTGCGCAGCTGCACCGAAGCGGAAAACCAAGAAACTCCACTTCAAAATTAACAAAAAGAAAAGTATGCGTACTCAATCTAAATTTAAACAGCTATATATCTACAAGGACTTCATTAAACAATTCATATTCAAATTTTTTAATCGATACTGGAGCTGATATCTCCATAATTAAAAAACAACAAATAAATAATAAAGAAAAAATAAATACTGAACAAATCACAGATTTAAAAGGCATTGGCCAAGGAATAACTAGCACATTAGGCACAATCAAAGCAGATCTAAAAGGCGATGACCTTCTAATTTATCATAAATTTCACGTCGTAGACGACAACTTCCCAATCCCATGTGATGGAATAATAGGCCTAGATTTCATAAAGAAATACAATTGTATTCTAGATTATGGAAAAACAGAGGATAAACTAATCTTAAGACCATATGACTTCCCTCAAACAACAATGAATCTAACAAATTATCTGTCTGTCAATACAATCACAATTCCAGCTAGATCTGAAGTTATTAGACAAATTAACATAAATACAAATAATAAAAACATTTTAATACCACACCAACAGCTATCTGAAGGCATTTTTATTGCAAATACCATTACAACTAACGACCAAACTTTCGTTAGAATTATCAACACGACACATAATAACACAACTATTCAAAATTATAAAATTAAAACTGAAAATTTAGATGATTATACACTAGTTAAAGCAACCACACACAGTAAAAATGGCACAGACACAGAAAAATTAAACAGATTAACGAAAAATTTTCCAAATTTTGTTAAAAATCAATTAACATCAATTTGCACAGAATTCATAGATATATTTGCACTGGAAACAGAACCAATTACTTCTAACAATTTTTATAAACAAAAATTATATATGAAGGATGACAACCCTGTTTATATTAAAAATTATAGATTACCTCAGACACAAAAAGGAGAAATTACAAATCAAGTAAATAAATTAATCAAAGATGATATAATAGAACCTTCAATTTCAGAATATAATAGTCCAATTTTATTAGTGCCTAAAAAATCACTCCCAGGAAAAACAGAAAAAAGATGGAGATTAGTAGTAGACTACAGACAAGTAAATAAAAAATTAGCAGCAGATAAATTCCCACTCCCAAGAATTGATGATATTCTAGATCAACTTGGAAGAGCAAAATATTTTTCATGCCTAGACCTTATGTCAGGTTTCCACCAAATCGAATTGCACCCAGATTCCAGGGATATAACCTCATTCACAGCCGAGAATGGCACATATAGATTCAAAAGATTACCATATGGATTAAAAGTAGCACCAAATTCATTCCAAAGAATGATGACACTAGCATTCGCAGGCCTCAAACCATCTCAAGCATTTCTCTACATGGATGATTTAGTTGTATTAGGTTGTTCAGAAAATCATATGTTAAAAAATTTAAGAGATGTATTCTCCACTTGCAGAAAATATAACCTAAAACTACATCCAGACAAATGTTTATTTTTCAGTCAAGAAGTAACTTATTTAGGACATAAATGTACAAACAAGGGAATATTACCCGACCCAAGCAAATTTGAAACAGTTCAAAATTACCCAACACCAAAAACAGCAGACGAAGTTAAGAGATTCGTAGCATTCTGTAATTATTATAGAAGATTTGTACCGAATTTCGCAGAACATTCAAGAAAGTTAACCAGGCTTTGCAGAAAGAATGTTACGTTTGAATGGACAGACGAATGTCAAAAAGCCTTTGTCTATTTAAAGGAAGCATTAATTAGCCCAACAATTTTGCAATACCCGGACTTCAGTAAAGAATTTTGCATAACGACAGATGCTAGTGGGTATGCTTGTGGAGCAGTCCTTAGCCAAGAACATGATGGCAAACAGTTACCAATTGCCTACGCGTCCAGGTCATTCACAAAAGGTGAAGCAAATAAAGCAACAATAGAAAAAGAATTGGCTGCAATCCATTGGGCCATAACCTTCTTCAGACCATACGTATATGGTAGAAAATTCTTAGTAAAAACCGACCATCGCCCATTAACATACCTATTTTCAATGAAAAGTCCTTCATCTAAGCTAACACGAGTAAGAGTAGATTTAGAGGAGTACGATTTTGAGGTGGAGTATATAGCTGGTAAAGAAAATCATATCGCGGATGCATTATCCCGCATAACTATAACAAATTTAAAGGATATGTCAGTGGAAGCAAACAAAATATTAAAAATAACAACAAGATCAGCAGCGAAACATACCAGCAGTAATAATACTGAAATTAAAGAAAGTCACAAAGAGAACCCCAAAATTTACGAAGCGCTAAATAAATTTGAAGTAAAAAGACATGTCGAGCTCGTTTTCAATCCTCCGAAATTATATTTCAAAAAAGGAAAGAAAATTTGTAGCAATTTTGATACAAGCAACCTAATTGTTGAGGATAAGATTGACTTAGGACAATTCTTTACCAGGCTCGAAAGAGAAGCCGGCAATTTAGGACTTGTACAAGTACAGTTGTCCTTAGGGGACAAATTGTTTAAAAAGAATTATACTGCAGTAGGCAAATTTATAGAAATGGGTAATAAAGTTCTCAAAAAGTTAACAATCGCTCTAACCCCAGAGGTTATACATGTGACCAATCCCGGGAAAATTAAAGAAATTCTGCAAAAATATCATGACGATCCTATTAGTGGTGGCCACCCAGGAATAAATCGCATGACAGATAAAATCAAGCAGAAATATAACTGGCTGAATATGAAAAACGACATACGAAAATACATAAAGAACTGCATCCACTGCAAGAAAAATAAAATTAATAAACACATCAAAGAACCAATGACGATAACAGAGACACCCCCGAAAGCATTCGATATTGTGCAAATCGATACAATCGGCCCATTACCTAAATCGATAAATGGAAACGAATATGCAGTTACCATTATATGTGACCTAACCAAATATTTAGTAGCGATCCCAGTTCAAAGCAAACATGCAACAACTGTCGCTAAAGCCATATTCGAGCATTTCATCTTGATTTATGGTCAAATGAAAACAATTTTAACAGACATGGGCACAGAATACAAAAATAACCTATTCCAAGAACTGTGCAAACTATTAAAAATTGAACATAAAACTTCAACACCTTATCATCATCAAACTTTGGGTACGGTGGAACGCAGTCACCGGACATTCAATGAATACATACGTTCATACATATCCAGCGACAAAGACGATTGGGATGAATATCTCAAATATTTCGCGTATTGTTACAATACAACCCCATCAACGACACATAAATATTGCCCTTTTGAACTTATATTTGGGAAAAATCCACCAAATTACGAATTTTTGAAAGATAACAAAATTAGCCCATTATACAATCACGAAGCTTATGACAAAGAAGTAAAATATAGACTTCAAATAGCACAGCAAAGAGCTAGGAAATTAGTCCAAGAGGCTAAAGAAAAACAAAAAACAAATTATGATAGAAATAGCTATAGTAAAGAAATTAAAATAGGAGATTTAGTATTAGCTAGAGAAGAGGCCTCCCATAAGTTAGAGAATAGATATACAGGACACTATAAAGTTAAAACTATTGATAAGAACAACAACTATACTTTAATTCCACATAGCATAGGAGATAGCAATAAGAACAAAAAGGAAATCGTAATTCATAAAAATAGGCTTAAACCAATTTAAAACCTTTAAAAATAAGCATAGCACTTTATCCATTATAATTTATTAATACAAAAAAAATAATAAGCATTCCAATTTACTCAATCTTATATACGGCACCAGCCAAAAGAAAACAAAATCAAATGTCAGACAAATATATACACCCGAACAAAAAACAAAAGAAAAACATGTAACAAAACAATGGTAACAAGATCCTAAAAGAATTAAAATTTTGTCAACCCAAACAAATATCAAGCGGTTCATTGAATCAGTCAAATAGATATATACAGTTGACTACAAATATATATATCTATTTTTTTTAAGAGGGAAGGTGTAGCATTACATAAACACATTGCCCTTTTTCTTTAATTGTCATGTGCACACAAATAATGTATAAACAAACATGAATGTACACAAACAACATTCTACCCAAATTAGTTACATTGAACTCAGCGGGAGTTTATACAAAGACTGCACACGCCGCACATAGTGAGGATCTTGTTACACTTATGCGGACGGTCAAAGACACCGCCAAAGACAGTCGCAATGTCCAACTGATTCACAACGTCAGTTTGTCAATGCGACTAACATATTTTATATTTATTGCAACCACATGTTGACTCAGCATATATTTTAGAATTATACATTTTAGTTTGTATGTATTGGTAATATGTCTATACGTAGATATACATTTTAGTCCGTAAATTAATTGTAAGTATTAGTGTAAGAATTTAGTATAAAAGAAAGCAAATTCAATAAAGAAAGACAATCGACAATCGAACCTTGGAGTTATAACATTTCTTAATTATTTGTGACTATAAATCGTTCCAATGGCGGAGATGCACAAGTATTGGTGATGGACAAACTGGTTCTTCCAGGGTTGCCATGAACACTTCGTAATGTGAAAATACGTAACACGTGGTTATTCGGGTACCTAGTACTTTCAAATGCACCTATTATAAAATGTTCTTATGCGCTCCATACAATTTTAAATTTTACATAGTTCACAGAAAATTAATTAATTATTTACCGCATGTTTATACTATTGTTTCATTAATCAGATTTTCTTGTCTCTTACCATTTTTATAATTTGAGCGTAAGACAACAATGTCTATTAATATTCCCAACGTACACTAGTAGAATTTTACAGTAGCAAATTTTCTAGGGCACGAATACAATCGATTATTTTGAAATAGTTTCATGGGAAAAATGCTTGAGGCATTTTATTCCGAAAGTTTTGGTAATTTTTTTTGTGTGTCATGGCAACCGTATTCTATCTCGCTTGTGTCATTGCTAGCGTCATACCATGATGTAGACATTCGGGTAACCGTAAAGTCACGCCACTATTATGCACACGTCACTACATTGTTATACGGTACTACATTGTTATACGATAGGAAACGGGACCCTTCCAAACAGATACAGAAAAAGAGGAAGGTGAGCGTTTAGCTAGGCACGCTTGAACAGGAAAAATTGGGGTACAGAAAGTTAGTTGGGAAAATACAGTCGATGAGTTGGGTGTTAGTGCTCGGTCAGCAAGTGAACGTGGTAGTGCTCGGTCGCAGATAAGAAATTTATCGTCGTAATACGGCTATTTTGGCACATGCTGAAAATTGCAAAACATTTCAAGTGCTAATGCAAAAAAAAAAAAAAAAATGATTAAATATTAAAAGTAACAGCGGAAGCTGCGCGCTAATTTCAAAAAAAAAAAAACATTATAAAAAAAAGGAACTATTAAAAGCGACTAAATGAAAGCACAGACTTCTAATAAAAAAAAAAAAAACTACGCGTTTCACTTTTGAGTGTAATACGAATTATAATGATTTCATAAAAAAAAAAAAAAAAAAAAACGCAAATTAAACAAATCATAAATACTACATTGTGCGCCATTTTCACTTTTTTATTACCTTTTTTTTTATTGCATTAATTGCAAAAAAAAAATACATCAAATATACTTGTATAGAGCACATACACACAAAAAAAAAAAAATTTTTTATATGTATAAACTTTTACTTGTACATACATATGTAATTGCTGCATTGCAAAAATCAACTCGTGGAAACATGAACAGTGGCGGATAAAATTATAGCGCAGTGATGGTGACGTGTAGAGTATAATTGTATCAAATATCTACATAAAAGTACCCCAAACGCATGTGAAAGGCCATTAGTACTGGCTCAGCAAAGGCAGAAGCGGTGACAGCAGCAGCAGATACGGCAGCAAACGCAGCAGCAGCGACCACCGGCGCCGGCGGTATGTACACATGTACTATATAATATAAGCACTTCCATAAGTACATATGTATGTATGCATATCCTACGTGTTAAGTCCTACGCTTGAGTTTTGCAAAAAAAAAAAAAAAAAAAAAAAAAAAAAAAAAAAAATTTCCATTTTTAATAAGTACAAAACGATTAAGAAACCGCTTATTTCAAACAAATTAAGAGAAATACTGTAATTGTAGTAAATGAACCCTGAAATGTTGAATCATAAAGAAAATACATATATATATTTTGGACCTTAATAAACGCTACACTTAAAATTGTCTCTTAAACTATTTAGGATTATAAGAATGAAACCGGCCCTAAGTGAAGTTGTTAACCATTGTATATAACGAAAATTAAAAAAAAAAAAAAAAAACCCCTTCAATGATAAATGTATATGTAGAACAAAAAAAAAAAAAGGAATAATAAGCTATCCATACACACATTTAGTAGGGTAAGAGAAATGATTTGTAAATAAATTTTGTAAATTTAAAATGGGAATGCTGATTACCCTTATTTAAAAAGGCATAGGGATTTTCAGATACGGGGTCATCGAATCATAGGTGTACCGATGGCCATGGATGAGGGTGGGCACGATAAGCACCAGCGCTGCAACAACATCAGCGGCGCACCACAGGTAAGGGGTTACTGGAATTCGTGTGCGACAGTAACTATGGATTAGGGTGGGACAAAAACGCACCGGCGCTGCAACAACATCAGCAACGCCACCCCCTTGTGAGTTCGGCCTTTAACTTTTTTTGATTGTTCATATATTTTAAATTTCAGCTTTCTTTTATGTATTTTCAGATGCCTGTTAATAATCGGTCGTTCCGGTTGATTCAAATTTAAATTCAAATTTAACGATTTTTTTTTGCGATATAAATATTCAAATTTAAATTCACTTTGACAGTTTTTTTTTGTAGTGGCTATTCAAATTTAGTGCACATAGATTTCAACGTACATTCAAATTTAAATTTTGGTGCAACGATTACTTTCTCGTCCGTCCGCGATTATTTAAATATAACGTCCGCTTATCTAATTCCAAATTTTTCCGTGATGTCAGTATTTCCGTCCGATTTAAATTTCGGTTTAAATTCTTTGCTAACGTCCGTCTGACTTTAACGTACATTTTAGAATTCATATTCAAATTTTAATAACATTTTCCCTCGGTTTGCATTTATTTAAATTTAACTGATGCCTGGCCTCTTGAATTTGATTTTTTTTTTCGGGTTATCTTTTGAATTTTTGAATTTTTCAACGGTCCGTCCGTGGCATCCGGCTAAAACCGGATGTTGTTTTCGTTTGATTTTACTCGTTTTGGTTTGAAAAGGCATGATATGAATTTTTTCTGTTTATGGCGCAGGACAGCAATGTAGGCAAGAACCCCGCCCAGCCGACAATGACTAGCACAGTGCAACCCTAGATCATGCCGACCGCCATGCATTGCTGCTCCACTCGATATTCGAAAGTGTACCATAACAGATGGCGCCCAACGTGGTGTCCTGGGGTACTGGCTTCGGTGGTTTCCTGGTCGTTCAGTGAAGTTTCATTATTCCGCAAGTCCCAGATTGGCAGCCTCAGTAGCCGCCACTGCGTTGCGGCGGGATGATGATATTGATCGGGATGATTGGAAATCATTGGTGTTAGTGGCTCAGGGCTCCACGAGACTTAACGTCATTTTGTCTGTTTTTTTTTGCATTTCACCCGGAGAGGCAGTGTTGAACGCACTTATTTTTTTTTGTAATATAAATTTGGTTTCACTGTCGTCCGAGGGGCATGTCCGCTAGATTCAGTATTTATTTTTTTTCTTTTTGCCGAATATGTCTTTTGTGCAGTTTTGTGTATCGGATTTTTTTTTTCTTTTGGGGCCTAGCTCATCTGGGGTAGTGTTTCGAACACCGCCTTCATTGCGATGAGTTGAGTTGGATCCTAAGCTAGCAAATCCTTCTTCGCAAGTCTGGGGTAGCGGCTTCAAACCGTGCCTTTCATTGCGGCGGAGCCAAGGATGTTGGCCATGAGGAAAATTCGTCCTTTTATTTTTTTTGTTTTCGTGATTTTTTTTTGCAATTTAGGCTACAGCCATCCCGCGTCTGAGTTGGTTGCACCTAGCGCCACTTTCATTGCGATGGGTTGGTCTGAGACCTGAGTTAGTACTTTTCATCTCCGCAAGTCTGGGGAAAGCAGCCTCTAGCTGCTCCTTTCATTGCGGCGGAGATTAGGAGGGTATTTTGCAAATTTCTTTTGTTCTGTCTTTTTCTTTTGTTATGCGATGCAGGCCTCAGTTCATCTCATGCCTGAGTTGGGTGCCTTGGAACATTTAGCACCACTTCATGGCGATGAGCTGAGCTGAGACCCAAGGATGTATTGTCTATCTCCGCAAGTCTGAGGAAAGCGGATTCAAACCGTTCCTTTCATTGCGGCGGAGATAGGTTAGTATTTCGCAAATTTAGATTTTTTTTGTTATTGCTAACTATCTTTAGTTAGCCAGCCTGTCTCGGGGATTTAGCTTCCGAGCAACCCTGCATTGCGGTTGGTGCGCTGGAGACCAGTTGGCACACACCGTCTTAATTTTTTTTTGTGTTTTTATTTTTCAAGGGGGTTTATATATATTTTTTTATTCTGTAACCTGTGCTTTTATGATGGGAGGTCAGCATTCCCATTGAATAACGAACATATATTTTGCATTGTATATTTTTTACATTTACATATTCACGCATATGAACACGTTTATTTATACAAATATTTTTTTTTGATAAGCGAAGCGAAGTCATTTTGAATCGACATTGTTAGCAAAATTTAAGATAATTTTTTTGGAATCGCAAATAATTATTACAATTATTGCTTGATTTTTTTTTCACCAAACGCGACAACGTATTATAATTTCTTGGATATGACATAATTTTTACCGGCATGGAGATTTAAAAAGCAAATATTCGTTATAAATGATTGCTGAAGTTATTTCTTTTGGATGCGACATAATTTTGAATCGAGATAGAGATTTAAATTTCGGTAATTGTACAAATACTTGCATTTGAGCTTTGACACCAAACGTGACTTATTCAAGCAGTCAATTGCTTAAGATCCCATACAACCGTTCAAGCGTGCCTTGTTTTTTTTTGAAGCGCTCAGACGTTCGATTTTTTTTGAAAATGTCGCAGAATAGTCAGCAGTCGGCTGAACGCAGGCAAACGAGGAATTCGACTAGAGGTAGTGGTTCTAAAAACAGAGGTAGCGGGGTATATTATAGAGGAAGAGGAAGTGGAGGTGCAACTCCGAAACCCCCAGCGAGCCGACCATTAGTAATGCATTCCCCAATAGTCACCCAGGCAACAGTCGATCCATCCAGGAATGTTCCAAATACTGACCCTTCCGAAAAATATGATAGACCGGCTAGTGCAAATATCCTTGATCTAGACAGTCTTATTAGGAATATGCCAGATCCGCCTGGGCAATGCGCGACAAATACTGTAGACGAGCCTAGCGCTTTACCTCAGGTTCGGTTACAACCAAATGTTTACAACGATAGGGCTTTCAATCATGAGACCCATCCCGAAGTGACTCCTTTGAATTCGTGGGTACACGTTCTACACCAATTATTCCAAACGTCACAAGAAGAGCTGCGCCATGAAATGAGAGCTATTAGGGAAAACGTGAATACCTTGAACGCTGCAGTCGCAGCCTCTCGAACAGCGGCAGATTTTGTTAGGAGTGACGCTAGACATGATACTAGGGATGATGCTAGACAGCAGGCGAACCAAGCGCAGAATTTTGTTAACAACTCAATTATTCCCACGCCCAGTAATACGGTTGTGAAACCACAAGATTGGAAGATATCTTATGACGGTACTGGTAGTGTTTCAGATTTTTTGTTTAAATTGGACACTTTGCGTGAGCGCACACAATGTTCAGAAGATCAGATTATGGCCAGTTTTCACCTTTCCTTGTCAGGCCGTGCCGAAGAATGGTATTGGTTATTTACCAAACAAAACCCTAATGCAAACTATCCATTTTTGAGTTACTCCCTAAAGCGGGAATTCGGCACCCTGAAGACGGACCATGAGCTGATGATGGAAATATCAGTGCGCAAACAAAAACCAAATGAGACTTACGACGTTTTCCACACGGACATTCTGGCATTAAACGCGAGACTTAGAGAGCCCATGTCTGAGGCCTTGCTTATTGATATCATCAAACGCAACGTTAACGGTAATTTGAAATTAATGCTCTTTAACGCAAGTGTAAGGAACCTGCATGACCTTCGCGATGTAGCTCGACGAGGCGAGCAGGTGCTGAAAGAGAGCAGGAGCTTAGTATCAAATTACCATAGGCCGAGCGTAAACGAAGCGCGTGCCATAGCTCCGGATTGTAGGGTTGAAAGTGAGGATTATATAGTAGACCCACAGATAGAAGCACTGAATTATCGTCGCATGGGTAAGCCAGACTACTCAGGGATTAAGTGTTGGAATTGTCAGACAATGGGTCACTCCTATATATACTGTGAGGAACCAATTAAATCTCAGTTTTGTTTTAAATGCGGTCAGAGAGGAGTGTTGACTCCGAAGTGTCCCAACGACCACCGTGGTCAGGGAAACCGTTATCCGAGCGAGAGGAAAGAGGGGGAAACTCGTTCGGGACTATAGCCCCCACTTCAGTCAATACCCAGCAAATCGGCGCGAGTACTGAGCCTAGTCCACTTTCGACCAGTTTCGCAAGTAGTCAACAAACACCGATAGTAACTTTCCCTGATAGTACGGATAATTCAAATAGTTCAGATTCAGAAGACCCAGCTTCGTCACAAACCAATGCTCGACCAATTCGTATTTTGAAGGCTTCAGTTAGAGATGTTAGTTGTCAGACCATTTTCCGACCCAGTTTAGAAGAAAGAGAACAAAACTATCAATTGGTTAGGTCGAATATTTTCACGAATGATTCCCAACCATATCCACCCGAAAAAATTTTGCAGTGTAGGAAGAGGTATAGCAAACGTGTCCAGGTGCGCAAGCTTTTGGAAAGCACCACACTCGTCCTTACAGACGATGAAAGACCAATGATTAGGGTGAGGATAGGAAATGGATCACTAGTGGGATTATTGGACTCAGGAGCCAATGTCTCTATTCTGGGTAAGGACTGTTTGAAATTTTTAGAAGAAAACAATCTCAACTATAAGGAAATGAATGAATGTATATATACAGCAGGCGGCGACAAACGGAAGATAATAGGCTGCAGTTCATTGCCTGTCACTTTTAAAAATACAACAAAATCCATATCTTTTTACCTTGTTCCTTCGCTTCTCCAGGAAGCCTATTTCGGAGTAGATTTTTGGAAAGCATTTGCTTTAGCTCCCGAAATATTTCCAAGCATATCATGTCTAGAAGCAAAGGAAGATACAGAAGGTCCCAATTTTCATGATTTGACTCCATCCCAGAAGTACGATTTGCAAAAAGTTATTGATATGTTTCCGTCGTTTGAAAAATTAGGCCTAGGGCAAACACAGCTGGTGGAACACCATATTGACACGGGTGACGCAGTCCCAATTAAAAGCAAACATTTTCCTCTTTCGCCACCAAGGCAGGCTGAAGCCTACAGCGAAATTGATAGATTATTGAAAATGGGAGTCATCGAAGAGTCGAATTCGCCATGGTGTAGTCCAGTTGTCCTAGTACGGAAACCTGGTAAAGTTAGGCTCTGCATAGATTCTAGGAAGGTAAACGCAGTCACGAAGAAAGACTCATATCCGCTGCCGCATATCAACGGGTTATTGAGCCGACTAAAGGATACGCACTTTATTAGTGGTATCGACTTAAAAGACGCGTTCTTCCAAATTAAACTAACTGAGTCGTCAAAAGAGAAGACAGCGTTTGCGGTGCCAGGTAAACCCTTGTACCATTACAAAGTTATGCCCTTTGGGCTGTGTAACGCGCCGCAAACAATGAGTCGACTCATGGACAAAGCAATTCCCTCGTATATGCGAGAACATGTTTTTGTTTATTTGGACGACCTGTTGGTATGCAGTGCGGATTTTGACGACCACATCAAACTTTTAGCAGATGTTGCGAGGTGCTTGAAGAGTGCAGGCCTCACAATCAATGTGAGCAAAAGTAAATTTTGCCAGAGAGAAATTCGTTACTTAGGGTATGTTATAGGCAGTGGGTGTTTGAAAGTGAATCCAGAGAAAATCGAGGCAATGCAGAATTTCCCCATTCCCAAATCTCCTCGACAGGTTCGCAGGTTCGTGGGCATGGCAAATTGGTACAGGGCATTTATTACCAATTTCGCTGATTTAGCAGGCCCTTTGACAGATTGTTTACGTAAGTCACCTGGTCCTTTCAAACTCACTCCAGAAGCAATAGAAGCCTTTGAAAAACTTAAAGTAGCTCTGAGTTCCGCTCCAGTCTTAGCTCAACCTGATTTTTCCCGAGAATTTGTCATTCAATGTGATGCTTCCAAAATAGGAGTAGGAGGCGTGTTATTCCAGGTCGATGATAATGGTGCAGAGCATCCAATAGCTTTCGTTTCAAAAAAATTAAATAATGCTCAACGCAACTATACAGTCACCGAGCTGGAATGCCTCGCCGCAATTGTCAGCGTCAAGCGTTTCAGACCCTACGTTGAAGGGCTGCCATTTCGTATCATCACGGACCACTCAAGCCTTAAATGGTTGATGACGCAAAAGGACCTTAGTGGTAGGTTAGCTAGATGGTCACTGTTACTACAGAGATATGATTTCGAAATGCAGCACCGTAAGGGGGCTCTGAATGTAGTACCAGACGCTCTGTCGCGTTTTGACGTTGACGAGTTGACTTCATCTCCTGCGCCGGACGAAATAGACTTAGACTCACCCGAATTTAGAGCCAATGAGTATCTGGATCTTATCAGAACAATCACAGTAAATGGTGAGGCTCTCCCGGATTTATGTGTCAGAGACGGTTTGATTTTTAAAAGAGTTAAGTTTCGGAAGGGTGTGGAGGGTGAAGAAGACTCGTTATGGCGGTTGTGGTTACCCCAAAGACTCAGGGAGGAAGCAATACGAATGGCACATGACGCAGTTAGGAGTTATCACGGAGGTTGGCAAAAGACATTGGAACGGGTTAGGTCGAAATACTTCTGGCCACAACAAGCTAGGGACGTTAGAGATTATGTAAAGGATTGTGAAACTTGCAAGGCTGTAAAAACAACGAATCAGCAGTCAAGACCACCTATAGGAAGCGCTTTTGTTACAGAGAGACCTTTTCAGCGCTTATATTGCGACTTCTTAGGACCTTATCCGAGATCCAAACGTAGGAACCAGTTTCTTTTTATTATTTTAGACCATTTTTCCAAGTATGTGTGGCTGAAGCCAATGCAGAGAGCGACAACTATCAATGTAATGAACTACTTCGGTACAGAGATTTTTCCAGCTATAGGGGTCCCAGAATATATCCACAGCGATAATGGGAAACAATTCGTCTCAAAAGAAATGAAAGCGTTCTTTGAGAAGTACGGTGTGACGCATGTTAGAACAGGAGTGTATTCCCCACAAGCTAATGCGTCCGAATGCGTGAATAGAGAGATAGTTTCCAAGATAAGAATTTTCCTAAAAGATAAGCAGGATCATACGGACTGGGACAAACATATACCCGAAATTCTATCAGTTTTAAGAAGTGATTTTCATACGTCGATTCAGTGCACTCCGTACTTTGCATTATATGGTCAGAATATGGTCCAACACGCATCCGCGTATAAGTTATTAGAGAAATTGGATAGCCTCAAAGAAGATCGCGTACCGATAGTAAGTAAAGCTGACAAGTTATCAGGAATCCACGAGCAAATCCGTAGAAACTTAGCACAGGCAAATGAGAAAGTCAAGCAGGTTTACAATAAGCGCTCTAGGCTTGTGAATTATAGGGAAGGTCAAGAAGTATTTAGAAGAAATTTTGCCTTGAGTAACTTCAAACAGGGCATAAACGCGAAATTCCTGCCAAAATATATTAAGTGTCGAGTTCGTGGAAAAGTGGGCAATGCACTGTATGACTTAGAAGACTTAACAGGGAGATTAATAGGACGATTCCATGCTTCTGATATTCGTCCTCAATAAGACTCCGCTGGGCGTCTTGGCGGTCGGGGACAATTCGCCCAGTATTCTCCCCGAGCAGTTATAACAATAGGTGGATCACAAGCGCTCCCACCGGGAACCGTGGACCATCTAGCAGTCCATATTCCAATTGGTCTGCTTATACGGAGTTTTGACGAGTTCTCCCACATTAAAATGTCTTGTTTTATGGAGTTTTGGCGAGTTCTCCTATATCAAATGCCTAACCTTACGGAGTTTTGACGAGTTCTCCAATACAAAAATGTCTATTCAAACGGAGTATTGATGATTTTCCTGTTAAAGTTTTTTTTTGTCCAGCTTCGCGAGGTTAGGGACCATAGACCAGCTGATAGGGTGATTGTATTCGGAGTTTAGACGCGTTCTCCTGTAAAAAAATGTCTAAGGCCGCGAAGCCTTAAAATAGGAAACAAAATAATTTAATTTTTTTTTGTAAAGCCCATTCCGGGGGGCGAGAAACCAGCGGACCAAGGGTCTTTTTCAAGACCGCCTGTCCTGGGTCCAGCGTGCGGGGTCGGATCAGCCGGGGGGGACAGGTTGTTAAGACCGACCAAGATCGGCACCTAGGAGGAGGGCTCCTAGGGGGGAGTAGGCTTCTCTGGCCTAAGCCAATAGAGAATTACCGCAACACCGGACTTACGCGTTTTGGTTTTTTTACCAAATGAATTTTTTTATCATACCTGACTTTCAACTATTCTCGGATTTTCATACACTACTAGATTGCACGTTCATATAGCATACGTTTTTTTGGTATCACCTGATGGAGCCTCTGTTGCCCGGTTAGCTGTGGTAGAATTTGAGACTCTTATCTAGGGGTGAGTCGTGCCCCACGTAGTTAACAGTTGAGTATTATCGCAACAACCTTACAGGCAAACCATTTTTCCTGTTCGCTCCCTCGTCAGGTCTTCGAAGCGAAGCAGGCCTGTTATGGTTTGCTATCGATATCACTCCTGATATCGATCATAAACGGGTTAATTTCGGTTGCTTAATTTTGTCTGTGTGGCAGCACCACTATTTCAGTAGTTTTTTAGCAGTTCCCAATAACTTCCAGTGAATGATGGCGACATGTTGGCATGAGAGAGAAAAGCATGTACATGTATTGGTGACGCGTGGCCAAACATGAAAGGTCGTCGCATGCATGGTTCAATTATAGAAGGTTTTTGCAGTACTATATACGGACATACATACATACACACTCCATGTAAAATTGGTTGTGTATTCTGTGATGCTTCTGTCAAAATCATAGCCGCCATTGTAGAAATCACATTGCGTCAAGATCAAATTGTCATAAGTTTTGACACAAGCACCACAATGTGGAAAAAAAATATAGGGAAAGTCTGCAATCAGCTGTTTAGTAGGTTAACCTTCTATAAATTAGCCTTGGCCGCAAGTGAAGGAGAATGAGGTTGTATTATAGGGGTGGTTTCGATAGAATAGCTTACAATTTTTTTTTGCCGTCAGTAACTTTCCTGTTCGAGTAATTTCATTTACCAATTATGGTGTTCTAGCAATAATAACGATTCGTATTTTCTCATTCAGTTACTAGATATTACAAATGCGAAATTTTTCTTTGCTCAAATCCTGTAATTAATTCCCTTTTTCCTCCACTAAGTGTTTAAACAAAATTTAAGTGAGCGGGTTTATCCGAAATTTACATTAATTTTTTTTAGTCTTCGAGATGATTATATGGTATTGCTTCATTTTTTTTGATCCCGAGCTTTATAGATCGCGCATAAATTTTTCTTCAAATCTGGCAAGCTATCGAGCCGACCTCTATGAGTAGGCATCATGAGAAATTTCCCCTCCGAATCTTCACAATCGTTCCAATGGCGGAGATGCACAAGTATTGGTGATGGACAAACTGGTTCTTCCAGGGTTGCCATGAACACTTCGTAATGTGAAAATACGTAACACGTGGTTATTCGGGTACCTAGTACTTTCAAATGCACCTATTATAAAATGTTCTTATGCGCTCCATACAATTTTAAATTTTACATAGTTCACAGAAAATTAATTAATTATTTACCGCATGTTTATACTATTGTTTCATTAATCAGATTTTCTTGTCTCTTACCATTTTTATAATTTGAGCGTAAGACAACAATGTCTATTAATATTCCCAACGTACACTAGTAGAATTTTACAGTAGCAAATTTTCTAGGGCACGAATACAATCGATTATTTTGAAATAGTTTCATGGGAAAAATGCTTGAGGCATTTTATTCCGAAAGTTTTGGTAATTTTTTTTGTGTGTCATGGCAACCGTATTCTATCTCGCTTGTGTCATTGCTAGCGTCATACCATGATGTAGACATTCGGGTAACCGTAAAGTCACGCCACTATTATGCACACGTCACTACATTGTTATACGGTACTACATTGTTATACGATAGGAAACGGGACCCTTCCAAACAGATACAGAAAAAGGGGAAGGTGAGCGTTTAGCTAGGCACGCTTGAACAGGAAAAATTGGGGTACAGAAAGTTAGTTGGGAAAATACAGTCGATGAGTTGGGTGTTAGTGCTCGGTCAGCAAGTGAACGTGGTAGTGCTCGGTCGCAGATAAGAAATTTATCGTCGTAATACGGCTATTTTGGCACATGCTGAAAATTGCAAAACATTTCAAGTGCTAATGCAAAAAAAAAAAAAAATGATTAAATATTAAAAGTAACAGCGGAAGCTGCGCGCTAATTTCAAAAAAAAAAAAACATTATAAAAAAAAGGAACTATTAAAAGCGACTAAATGAAAGCACAGACTTCTAATAAAAAAAAAAAAACTACGCGTTTCACTTTTGAGTGTAATACGAATTATAATGATTTCATAAAAAAAAAAAAAAAAAAAAAAAAACGCAAATTAAACAAATCATAAATACTACATTGTGCGCCATTTTCACTTTTTTATTACCTTTTTTTTTATTGCATTAATTGCAAAAAAAAATACATCAAATATACTTGTATAGAGCACATACACACAAAAAAAAATTTTTTATATGTATAAACTTTTACTTGTACATACATATGTAATTGCTGCATTGCAAAAATCAACTCGTGGAAACATGAACAGTGGCGGATAAAATTATAGCGCAGTGATGGTGACGTGTAGAGTATAATTGTATCAAATATCTACATAAAAGTACCCCAAACGCATGTGAAAGGCCATTAGTACTGGCTCAGCAAAGGCAGAAGCGGTGACAGCAGCAGCAGATACGGCAGCAAACGCAGCAGCAGCGACCACCGGCGCCGGCGGTATGTACACATGTACTATATAATATAAGCACTTCCATAAGTACATATGTATGTATGCATATCCTACGTGTTAAGTCCTACGCTTGAGTTTTGCAAAAAAAAAAAAAAAAAAAAAAAAAATTTTTCCATTTTTAATAAGTACAAAACGATTAAGAAACCGCTTATTTCAAACAAATTAAGAGAAATACTGTAATTGTAGTAAATGAACCCTGAAATGTTGAATCATAAAGAAAATACATATATATATTTTGGACCTTAATAAACGCTACACTTAAAATTGTCTCTTAAACTATTTAGGATTATAAGAATGAAACCGGCCCTAAGTGAAGTTGTTAACCATTGTATATAACGAAAATTAAAAAAAAAAAAAAAAACCCCTTCAATGATAAATGTATATGTAGAACAAAAAAAAAAAAAAGGAATAATAAGCTATCCATACACACATTTAGTAGGGTAAGAGAAATGATTTGTAAATAAATTTTGTAAATTTAAAATGGGAATGCTGATTACCCTTATTTAAAAAGGCATAGGGATTTTCAGATACGGGGTCATCGAATCATAGGTGTACCGATGGCCATGGATGAGGGTGGGCACGATAAGCACCAGCGCTGCAACAACATCAGCGGCGCACCACAGGTAAGGGGTTACTGGAATTCGTGTGCGACAGTAACTATGGATTAGGGTGGGACAAAAACGCACCGGCGCTGCAACAACATCAGCAACGCCACCCCCTTGTGAGTTCGGCCTTTAACTTTTTTTGATTGTTCATATATTTTAAATTTCAGCTTTCTTTTATGTATTTTCAGATGCCTGTTAATAATCGGTCGTTCCGGTTGATTCAAATTTAAATTCAAATTTAACGATTTTTTTTTGCGATATAAATATTCAAATTTAAATTCACTTTGACAGTTTTTTTTTGTAGTGGCTATTCAAATTTAGTGCACATAGATTTCAACGTACATTCAAATTTAAATTTTGGTGCAACGATTACTTTCTCGTCCGTCCGCGATTATTTAAATATAACGTCCGCTTATCTAATTCCAAATTTTTCCGTGATGTCAGTATTTCCGTCCGATTTAAATTTCGGTTTAAATTCTTTGCTAACGTCCGTCTGACTTTAACGTACATTTTAGAATTCATATTCAAATTTTAATAACATTTTCCCTCGGTTTGCATTTATTTAAATTTAACTGATGCCTGGCCTCTTGAATTTGATTTTTTTTTTCGGGTTATCTTTTGAATTTTTGAATTTTTCAACGGTCCGTCCGTGGCATCCGGCTAAAACCGGATGTTGTTTTCGTTTGATTTTACTCGTTTTGGTTTGAAAAGGCATGATATGAATTTTTTCTGTTTATGGCGCAGGACAGCAATGTAGGCAAGAACCCCGCCCAGCCGACAATGACTAGCCACAGTGCAACCCTAGATCATGCCGACCGCCATGCATTGCTGCTCCACTCGATATTCGAAAGTGTACCATAACAGTATGTAAATACATTTGTAGATACGCTTACTGTGTTGAGTAGTACTTGTAGTTGACACAGGGTGAACTTTTAAAACACTCGAAATTTCTTAAAATTACAGAGCGATTCTTATTATTTTATATGGGTAACACTGTTCCGGTTCATTTTAGCAAAAACGTTGTTCTAACTGGTCTATAACACACCACTATTTTAAACGCCGCTCTAAATTTAATACCGATTTTAACTAAAACCGATGTTAGTGAACGACTATTACCTTGTTTATACGGCGTCATAATGCGGTTTCACTGAATACACACGCATGTATAAATCGATTTTGAATATGCTTTGAAATGCATCGCTGAATTCACTCGGACTCACTTTCAAATCGGTATTTTATTTCTCGCTTCGGTTGAAGGGAGCGTATAAACGACAAAATTTATCGAAGCGAATTAAAGATCAGCTGATTGCTCTATTAAACGCGTGTCTATTCAATTCAAATAAATTAACTTCAATAATATTTTAAGATGGACGAAAATTTAAAGAAGAGAAATTTGTGGAAATATGCAGAAGTGACTGAAATGCTTTCAGTTATTAAGGAAAAACATGTGCTGAAGCTGCTGGACAGCAAAATTAAAAGAAATAAAAATATATTTGAGGAAGTGGCTCGCGAACTATGTGAAAAGGGAATCAAAAAGGACGCAGTGCAAATAAGGACAAAATTCAAAGCTTTAAAAAGCGAATATTATAAAATAAAACGCAATAACAATACCAGCGGCGCCGAAAGACAAACTTCCGAATATTTCGACCTTTTGGATGAAGTTTTAAGCCATCGCCCAGCATTAACTGCAGAAGGAGAAGATACATCAAACAGCCAAAATTCAAATGAGGCCCGCGGAGATGAATCTAGTGAGATTGGTCTTTCCAAAAAACAGGCAAACCACCAGAAGGTTTTTAAAAATCCTAGTAAGTAGTTGTTTTGCTAGTAGTATTTGTGAGAAACTCAAGTCTTATATTCCAGAAAAAAAAAGCTACCAAAGGACTATGGAGACATTTACAAAGGAGTGGAAGCAGTCACAAGAGAAATTTATAGATACAATGAAGGAGAAAGATACTAATTACTTAAACAGCATTGCAAAATTATTAGAAGACAACCGGAAAGAAACAGAAAAAATGCTGAAAGTAGACCGCCGTGAAACCGCTAACTTGTTTTCCAGCATGTTCAATATGATGCAGCCTCCGCAACCAATGTGGTTTTCACAACGTCCTGGACCTCTAGGTCGTAGTGCTGTGGCATGCGATTCATTTATGTTTTCTCCTCAAGTCGAAATGGTAATTCCCGAAAATGATGAAATGTTTACATCAACCCAAGAGGATGTGGAATTTCTTGAAAATAGTGAGGCTTTTACACCAAACCAAGAGGATGTGGAATTTGAATATAGTGAAGTTTTTACACCAACCCAAGACGATGTGGAATTTCTTGAAGATAGTGAAGTTTTTACATTAACCCCACGGGCATCTCCGACAAATTAAAATGTGCAAAGAACGCACCTGTGCACGTGAATGCTAAAAATTAAAACGAATAACTTCATGCATGTTTTAAATTCTAAAAGTTCCGTTTATGCTTAAAAATTGTTTGTTGGCGCTCGTATAAATACATTTCTCAAAATATCCATTTTTTGTTTATCAGTATACACATCAGGGATGGGCGCATTTGGATGTTTTATACAAATAAAAAATAAAATGTTTATTCAATAAAAATATATATGAATTCCTTCGTCATAAAATTTTTTTTTTTTTATAACGCCTATCCCTGACTCACGTACACATATGTACATTAGAGTGCATTTAAAATTCAATTAAACAATATTTTACAGTACGGTTTTTATAAAACTTTTAATTTTTTCATACAAGTTAAACGCAGTCTAATGTACATACAGCTATTCTTATAATTACTATTGTTTGAATTGAAGGTAAAAAATATGAATTATTTTATTAATAAAACTGAAATAAATACACTTTTTTCGACTTGCGATTCCATTTCGAAAATTTGTTTGACCGGCAGTGTATGCTAATTTTTTTAAAACTACAGTTCATACAACATCGATAGTATTCGAGTGGTTAGATAAATAGTACCAGTTTTAAATCCTTGTGAGAGAGACAACGAAATTCAAAAGGCATACGTCTGGCAGACGTACGTTATCTCAGCAGGGTTAAAAATAGTATTATTCATCTAATTACTACTGAGTATTTTACATTGATTGTAATACCAAAAATTAAGTACATATGTATAACGAACATTAAATCTAATACAAATCCGAAGCAGGTCTACTGAAATCTAAAGAGAATTTTGGGTCGGCTTTACATTAAGGAAGCACGTCCCGAGAATAATCACTTTTTCAGAGGGTTAGAGAAGCTCTCACAGATCTCAAAACTGAAATCAAATCTTGCCGGAATCTTGTAGTTTACGAGATATTTGTTGTTAAAATTAGATGGGTCCATAGATATTACCCCAGCAAGATCTGTTAGAGCCTCTCTATCTCCTTGAAAAAATAATTTTTTTCGAGGTGTGCTTCCTTAATGGAAAATCCTCCCAAAATATTTTTGTACTCGATATAAGTATGTACATAAAAATAAATTTAAAAAAATTAATATTTATTTTTCATGGGCAAACAAATTAGAAATGTGATGTTCGTAAGGGGAAATTTTTTTTCAAGAAAGTTTTAATATTATCTCGCAAATCTCTGGGGTAAAAGTTTCCTTCGTAAATTATTTGACTGGTAATAAAATCTTCCGGTTGTGGATATTCTTGTTCTTCTTGGAGGGATTGTGACCAAATTTCCGGAAATGACTCGTTTTCCTTCTCAACAAAATTATGCAATATTGCACAAGCCATCACCACTTGCGGAACGAAAGCTGGATCGACATCAATTCTTTTTGCGATACAACGCCAGCGGCCTTTTAATCTACCAAATGCGTTTTCAACCACTATTCGAGCTGAACTTAAGTGACAATTGAGCGATTCCTCCTCAGCACTTAAATTGCCGGTGTATGGTTTCATCAACCATGGAAGAAGGGGATACGCCGGGTCTCCAACTAGAAATAAAGGTGTTTCGATGTTATTTATAACTTTTGAAAAACTGGGAATACGTTCAGAAGAGTTTTTAAATAAACCAGATTCCTTAAAAACAGTGGCGTCGTGGGTGCTACCAGGAAGTTTAACGCTGACATCAGTAAACCTTTATTAATAAAAAAGTTTTAATATTGTACAAAAAAAGCTTTAGATGATTTTCTATTAATTTACATGTAGTTGTTGTCTACGACTCCTTGCATTACAATAGAAGCCCATCCTTTTCTATTTACGTAATCCATGAACCCTTCTTTAGGCGGCAAGATTGGAATATGGGTACCTAAAGAGTGTATGCGTACGTTTATTATTCATCTAATTACTACTGAGTATTTTACATTGATTGTAATACCAAAAATTAAGTACATATGTATAACGAACATTAAATCTAATACAAATCCGAAGCAGGTCTACTGAAATCTAAAGAGAATTTTGGGTCGGCTTTACATTAAGGAAGCACGTCCCGAGAATAATCACTTTTTCAGAGGGTTAGAGAAGCTCTCACAGATCTCAAAACTGAAATCAAATCTTGCCGGAATCTTGTAGTTTACGAGATATTTGTTGTTAAAATTAGATGGGTCCATAGATATTACCCCAGCAAGATCTGTTAGAGCCTCTCTATCTCCTTGAAAAAATAATTTTTTTCGAGGTGTGCTTCCTTAATGGAAAATCCTCCCAAAATATTTTTGTACTCGATATAAGTATGTACATAAAAATAAATTTAAAAAAATTAATATTTATTTTTCATGGGCAAACAAATTAGAAATGTGATGTTCGTAAGGGGAAATTTTTTTTCAAGAAAGTTTTAATATTATCTCGCAAATCTCTGGGGTAAAAGTTTCCTTCGTAAATTATTTGACTGGTAATAAAATCTTCCGGTTGTGGATATTCTTGTTCTTCTTGGAGGGATTGTGACCAAATTTCCGGAAATGACTCGTTTTCCTTCTCAACAAAATTATGCAATATTGCACAAGCCATCACCACTTGCGGAACGAAAGCTGGATCGACATCAATTCTTTTTGCGATACAACGCCAGCGGCCTTTTAATCTACCAAATGCGTTTTCAACCACTATTCGAGCTGAACTTAAGTGACAATTGAGCGATTCCTCCTCAGCACTTAAATTGCCGGTGTATGGTTTCATCAACCATGGAAGAAGGGGATACGCCGGGTCTCCAACTAGAAATAAAGGTGTTTCGATGTTATTTATAACTTTTGAAAAACTGGGAATACGTTCAGAAGAGTTTTTAAATAAACCAGATTCCTTAAAAACAGTGGCGTCGTGGGTGCTACCAGGAAGTTTAACGCTGACATCAGTAAACCTTTATTAATAAAAAAGTTTTAATATTGTACAAAAAAAGCTTTAGATGATTTTCTATTAATTTACATGTAGTTGTTGTCGACGACTCCTTGCATTACAATAGAAGCCCATCCTTTTCTATTTACGTAATCCATGAACCCTTCTTTAGGCGGCAAGATTGGAATATGGGTACCTAAAGAGTGTATGCGTACGTTTTAATATATCAAAATTTCACTTGCTTAGTATTACCATCAATTGCACCAATTATGTTTGGAATGTGCGACTTCTTCTCAATTTGCAATTATCAGTGCTTCGTCCAAGTTTGGAAACTTAATCATTTCGCCTTTAAGTTGGAGGATAGCGTTTACCACCATATGAAAATATTTGTGAACGGTGCTTTTGTGTACACCAAAAACGTCACGACTCTATATTCCGCACAGGAAGCTAGTTTATATAAGCATATTGCTATTTGCTTGTCAATTGGAAGGGGTGGCTCCACACATGGCTCGCAGTCGTTCTTAAGGTAAGGCGCCAACTTTGAGCAGAGCAATAAAAAGGATTCGTGGCCCATACGAAATGCGTCGAAGTAAAGTTTTTCGTTCCCTGGTTCCTTAAGAGTCCAATAAAAGTTTTCATTCCTTTTTCTTTTATGAATAGTGCGATTTCGCGGCACATTTGTAGTGAAAAATAGTTCTGCAAAATTGCTGTGGGAAACATATAATTCTTTGAAGTCGTCTTTCCTTTTACCACACATCTTAAGTATTCCCAAATTTGCATAGGAACACTGGTTGATATGAACTGCTCTTCTATTTTGTACCGCTTTGAATAAACCGAAAAATATTTTATTATTAATTTCGCAATTCATGTTGATCCAAGTTCTACAAGTAATCGAATGTAAACAAATAACAGCTGATCGAAATGCATTACAATGCGGTTTCACTATACACGCTTCAAAATAGATTGTATAAACAGACGGTAGGTTAGTGTATTGAGTGGATGCGGTTTCGGCTACTGCTCCGTATAAACAAGGTATATGACTACGGCCCTCTACCTTTGGAAATGAAAAAATTAGTTTCTGAATTCGCCCATGCGCCTACCTGTAAATTATTGTACCATGGTAGAGTGTAATGGTAGCCATACACGGTGCGACCGTTGACCCAACTCGGGTGCAATCGGGTTGGGCTGTTTGCCTACATATGGTGCAATTTATTACACAACCTTGTTGTACAATCTCATTTTCTTAAAAATTACTTTCGAGTGAAGATGGAATAGGATAATTTTGCGCTTGTAGGAATAAGAAGAACGTACAGCAAAAGTACGATCATTTAAAAAAAAAAAAATTGCAAAAAAGTGGTTCCTGCGAGCATCATCGTTGAAATCAAACTCATCTACATTAATGTTATATGCTTCCATAGCTACTCTTAACCTTGCCTGTAATTCAATTTTATTGCCGGTTGTACTCAGGTTTCTCTTTTCTAACTCCCTTTTAAGCTCTTGGATTTTCAATTCGTTTAACTTTGCCATTATCCTTATTTCGTTATCCTTAGGCGAGTTCCCGTGGCAGTGATCCAGATCCGGATACAAATTTTGCAAGCAAATGCAACAACAATTTGGTGATCCTGGTATTTATATGGATCAAAAAAAATTTATTACAATCTATACGGATCCGAAATTGATACAGATAAACACCAGTAGTGAGTTTATGTAACTCATATCGATCAATGTTCTCTACTGACGTCATCATGACGTCATTCTCGATGCATGCGTTTCTGTATGAAAATGAGTCGAATATCGATCCAGAACTGACAAATCAGCTGATATGTTCCATTCCAATTCAGTAGGAATGATCGATTAAAGGTGTTTCTGTAAGCAAAATAGTCGATATATTATCTATCAATATACTCGCCAACCTTTTAAACGGTGAGAAAGCTTTCACCGGTCGAAAAAATGTACAAAACAGCCGAATTCAGCCAGAATGTAATGTAGAAAGTATATTTTAATTAAAACAAATTATTTATGTATATATCGACGGCTCAGAATAAGATCGCCCTATTTCAAATATTGTTTCAAAAACGCCCTATTTGAAAAATTGTTTCAATAACGTCCTATTTCAGATTTTGCTTCAAGAACGCCCTATTTGAAAATTTGTTTCAATAACGTCCTATTTCAGACAATTATTCAAAAACGCCCTATTTCAGAGATATATATATGGAATTTTCTCTGAAATAGAGCGTTTTTGAAGCAAAATTTGAAATAGGACGTTATTGAAACAAATTTTTCAAATAGGGCGTTTTTGAAACAATATTTGAAATAGGGCGATCTTATTCTCAGCCGTCGATATGTACATACTATATATTAATGAATATACATTTAAATATATTTAATATATATTTAAAGGATTTGTAGACTCTCTTAAGGAGCGTCTTTATACTCCCAAAATGCACACATACACACGTTTCTGGCTGTACATGCGCATTGTCGCTTGTCAAATTAGAAATAGGTCTATATTTGCGGCGGCGACAAATGCAACCCTACTGCCGTGAAGTCGTGCTGGCGTTAAAATGTGTGCGCCCATAAGAACGTGTGCATTTTACTTTTGACAGCTGGCTGCTTTCCGCTCATTATTTACTTCTCAATTCACACTAAGGTTGTTCTCTCTGTCTAATCTTTTTGCCGAGATATCATGATATCTTGAGAAATTTCTCACACAGAGAGAGCGCACCTTTAAGAAAATAAAATTCGAACTGACTTCATTGTTAGGCACTCTGCACACGAGGCGTATCGTCATAGACGCGTACCAGACATTTCATGTAGCGTCGATTTCCCTACGCCTCAAGATCTGCACACGAAGTGACATGAAACTTCGCTGCACAAAACAAACAAACAAATTAATAATACGGTATTTGCTTTAAATTTCAAAGCTTTAAGTAGAAAAGATGAAAAATTTTACGGAATCTTCCATTTTCTTTCATTATACACTGATTTTTTCCGATTTTTTACACAAATTTTACTGCTTTCATAAATTCCACCAAGTGGAAAAATGTAAACAAAAATCTTCTTCTTCCTGTTTTCTAAGCGTAGTACGCCTAGCTACCAGCACTGCTTTACGCCAAGCGACATGTAGCCAGCATACTTTGACGAATGCTTGAAGCTGACGACTCGTGTGCAGCCCTCAATTGAAATATACGTGCGCGACATCAAAGCGTACAGCTTTCGTCTGTAGTATCTAATACGCGTCTAAAGCAGTACGCTCCGTGTGCAGAGTGCCTTAACTAGCATGTTAGTCATATTCTTTCCACTCTTTATACGACACTTGTCGCTTTGCTTTGCTTGCTTCAATTTCGAATTAATTAATTTTTTATCTGAATAAAATAAAATACTTAAAAAAGGAACTAGAAACATAAATTTAAACTCGCTTCTTCATAGAAGACTTTTGTGAATGTAATAACATGGTTGCATTTCCCGTGATATTTTTCTCATGATATCAAGTGGCCGCTGTGGTGCAGTGGGTAGAGTGCTCGCCTGCTATGCCAGAGGTCTCGGGTTCAAACCACGGTCCGAGCAAAACACCAAAACAATTTTTCTAATTAGTAAAAATCCAATTATTGGGTTTTTTAAGAGCAGCGGTCACCTCTCTGAAGTGGGCGGCATACCCCCCGAGAGTATTTCTGCCATGAAAAAGCTTCTCACAAAAAATGCATTCGCCGTTCGGAGCCGGCATAAAACTGTAGGTCCACCCAATTAGTAGGAAAAACAAAAAGGAGCACACCTCGAATTGGGAGAGAAGCTCGGCCATAAAACTCGTCAGAGTTATAATAGCGCCATTGTATTATTATTATGAAATATCACGGGTTGGGGTATGAGAAATTTGCCGAAGCTCCAAATTTGACAAGACGTGTATTTTGTTGTTGTGCTCGGCAAATTTATCACACTTATGTCATCTCGGCAAATTTGCCAGGCCAAAATCACACAGAGAGAACAACCTTACTGCTTTATTACACGACTAAAAAGTCTAAACTTGTTTTACTCATGATACAAACAATCAAGGTAGTTCCATTTCACTTTGACTTTGTCATTTTTGATTATAATATGGCACTCTGCACACGAGGCGTATCGTCATAGACGCGTACGAGACATTTCATGTAGCGTCGATTTCTCTTCGCCTCAAGATCTGCACACGAAGCGACATGAAACTTCGCTGCACAAAACAAACAAACAAATTAATCATACGGTAATTGATTTAAATTTCGAAGCTTTAAATAGAAAAGATACAAAATTTTACGGAATCTTCCATTTTCTTTAATTATACACTCATTTTTTCCGATTTTTTACACAAATTTTACTGCTTTCATAAATTCCACCAAGTGGAAAAATGTAAACAAACATCTTCTTCTTCCTCTTTTCTAAGCGTAGTACGCCTAGCTACCAGCACTGCTTTACGCCAAGCGACATGTAGCCAGCATACTTTGACGAATGCATGAAGCTGACGACTCGTGTGCAGCCCTCAATTGAAATATACGTGCGCGACATCAAAGCGTACAGCTTTCGTCTGTAGTATCTAATACGCGTCTAAAGCAGTACGCTCCGTGTGCAGAGTGCCTATGGATTATTGACGTCTCATTTTAAGTAAAAAATTTAGGATAGCGTTGCCCAATCAAAAGTTTTTGGCTGAGGGTATATTTAAACAAAATATTGGGTATTTTAAATGAAATGGTGTTTTTCACATATCGCTAGCTTAGAGTGCAAATTGTGTAAGTCCTTTTCTCAAACTTTGTAGGAGAGACAAAAAACAAAAAATATAAAAATTTCGAAATGAAAAAAAAATTTTCTGTTCATGTAAAATTTCGGACTTACACAATTTTCTTCGTTTTTTGGACTTACACAATTTGCGTATCACAGAATAACAACGAGTAGAAATATGACAATTATCAGAGACTTGTTTAGCGTGGTGCGTATTTGAGTTTTCCAGCTTCCACATAAAAATACACTTTTCCATAAAAATGGACTTACACAGTTTGCACTCTAAGCTAGCGATATGCTAATCAACAAAACAAATGAGCCGATGTAATGAGCTTTTCAAAGAAAATAAAATATAAGTTCATAAAAAATAAAATAGATTTATGCAGTTATTAAAGTCGAAAAATGGTATCAAAATGTCCTTTATACAATATTTGAAAACTGCTCGATTTTTTATGAATAAGGTAAGAGTTCTTGATTTTCTTTATATGTATTATTTATTGCGTACGTATAAATATATATATATGCATATTTGGTTTCAATGTTTTATACAAGAATATTACCACATTTAAAAAATATATTTATTAAAAAAATTGTTTAGCAGTAATATAAGAATGTAAATTTAGTTTAAATTTTTATGTTGCAGTTTTCTTTAGTTTTTACTTACGTTACTAAAGTTATTTTCCCTTATATTGATGTTATTTGGTATAAAATGAAAAATCTAATAATCAAATTCTATTTTTTTTTGATATTCATAAATTTCAAAGAGAAAAAGAAAAAAGAATATTTAACAATAATTGAAAGTAATTATTTAACAAAGTAATTCCTACATATACTCCTGCATATCACCATGCCATCGACCGCACTTGTTTTTCGGTTGCAAGTTCATAAGTCGTGCCAATATTCATAATTTCTAAACCACTGAAATTTTTCAATGAAATTCACAGGTGTAGTGGGAATGTAGTATGTACTATATTCCACAAACTTGTCGCAACTTATTTTAAGAATAAATCTTATTTTTTATATAATTATTTTTGATCTGGTGTATGAAGAATTTAACACGTAAATGTGCGTATTTATATTTATATATATATATATATATATATATATATATATATATGTATATCAATATTTAAATTTAAAAAATTCGCTTTGTTGCAATCGATACCATGATTACCATGGAAATAAAAAATAACATAAATGGAGGATTTTTAGCACTGAATATGGCAGCACGAAATGTCATAATCCATATAATTGTCAGGTGGTTAATATGGCGACAAAAATTTGACGTTTACACTACCTCCCTGCTAGACGGGTATTCGTTACTTTTTCAGTTATTAATTCGTTACTGGTCACTCGCCGATGCGGCTTTGTTTCAATTAGTTTTATTAAAGCGACGGGAAAAAGGTAACCAATTTCCCCGTCGGTCTCCGTGTACGTGTGAGTGCTCTATCTCACTCTTACCCATCGTATTGTTAGACTGTTGTTTTAGTTATTAGGTCGGATATATATTCGTCACTGCTAACATATGTTTACAACAACAACAACACGGGGTAACCGATACGTTGGTTAGCTAACCGATGCATCGGTTACCCAAATCTTCCTCTTCTTCTTTTTTTTTTTTCAAATGAATGGCTTATTTTAATTTTAATACATTTATTTAAAAAAATTTAATTATAATAAATACATTTTTTACAAATTTAGAACTTAAAAAATCTAAGTATATTTTTTAAATAACTTACAGTTATTAATTCTTATAAATAAACTAATATTTTATTAAATAACTTACAGTTTCTAATTGTTTACATTATTTATTATTATTATACTAATATTAATAAATAATTTACAATTTATTATTTAAACATTATTTCTTATAAATAAACCACGGACCGATTTTAATCGTTATTTTCATTTCTTCGGATGAAAAAAATCATTATGAAAACTTCGTTAACAATAAAATGCAAGTATGCCGATACAATGATTTTAGCACATTCTATCCAAATATGAGCTCATCTTTATTCTAAAGATTTTTATTTTTTAAATTTTTAAATAACCATTATTTACGATTTTTATTTTTTCGATCAAAAATAATTTTTATTATTGAATTTAAATTTTTCCGATGAAACTTGATCGATATTTTATGATTTTTATTTTTTCGATCAAAAATAATTGTTATAATTGGATTTAAATTTTTCCGATCAACTTTAATCAATATTTTTTTATTTTTCCTCCGATCATAGTAAACTTTTTCAAACGATAGTGAATCCTATATTTGATGGCTTGAAGTTGACGATTGTGCCAACATTGGCGCAGTTCTATTTGAGAACAAAATTTGCAAAAAAAAAACAAGTTTTTAGAGTTTATTATAATCGGAAAAATTTAAATCCAATAATAAAAATTATTTTTGATCGAAAAAATAAAAATCATAAAATATCGATCGTTTCATGGGAAAAATTTAAATCCAGTAATAACAATTATTTTTGATCGAAAAAATAAAAATCATAAAATATCGATCAAATTTCATTGAAAAAATAAAAATCAAATTATATAGATTAAAAATGATTTTTTTTATAAAAATGACAATCGTTACGGTCCCTGAAATAAACTAATATTTATAACTTTGACATTATTTCTTATAAATAAACTAATATTTATAACTTTGACATTATTTCCTATAAATAAATTTCTATTTT
The DNA here is from genome assembly GCA_960531455.1 of Urophora cardui. Lineage (NCBI taxonomy): Eukaryota > Metazoa > Arthropoda > Insecta > Diptera > Tephritidae > Urophora > Urophora cardui. The sequence goes on from OY482671.1 coordinate 52,387,680, forward strand.
TTTACATTATTTCTTATACATAAATAAACTATTTTAATAAACAATTTACAATTTTAAACTTTAAAATATCTTGCTGAAAAATGCCTTGAAAAATGGGGAAGAGTGCTTCCTCGAAAGAACTAACGGCGGCAGGTTCGGTTTTGTACACAATTCTTGAAAGGGAAAGGGGAGAATGGTTTTTAAAAATGCACAAAAATTAGAAAACTAAAAACAAACTCACTTCATAGCTAATGACAAGTAGCCCGTTTCTGTAACCTTGCGATATGAATTATAACGCAAAATACAACCCTGTTTCATATTTATCGCAAGGTAGCGTTTCTGTAAGTGTGGTGAATTTTGGTTTTCGTTATTTCTTGCGATATTCATATCACCAGCTTTGAGGGTAGTGAAAACAGATACATTTCAAAATAATGAGTGTGGTTTGTATTAAATTTCTTGCATTTTTATTTATTACATTAGTTTGTGTTTTGTATAATAAAACTATAAGTGGGAAAATTTCCAAGTTGCAAAAAGTGAAGCTCATGGAAGTTATGAAATCCAATAAATAGTGGCAATGGGAATATTTAGTGGGCCGAATAGTGCCTAACTCGCAGAGCTTGCAAAACCGCGGAACAATGGAAAAGGTAATAGCTAAGTACGTGTGCATGACAAGACGAAAGAGTGGCACTGTTTTACCTTTTTTACTTACCTTACCGTTTTCGTTTTTTATTATTTTTAAATCACATACACAATACCTGTGTTCAATAACAAAAAATTGTTACGAATTTTTCTTAAAAAGTGTCATTTTTATATGGAGATCTGTCATTTTTACGAAAAATTCTTAAAAATTTTTTTTTATTGAACAGAGCTAATCTTACTGGATATTTAGTTTTTTTTATTATTATTTTATTTATTTATTTTTTTTTTATTATTATTTTATTTGACTTTTGATATCGAATAAAAATAAATGAAATGAAGCGGTAATGATTCGTTTTCGAACCCTTCTTCCTCGGTTCCACAAAACATCATTTGGAAATATTAATATTTGGCAACGAACGCGCACTTTGTTTACAATTTTTTTTTGGGAATGACACACTTTTCGATTATTCCAGCGATATGACGACAACTCACCATTACCATATCGCAAGGTGAATTCATTTATAAACTTTGATCGTTTTTCATCGTATATAAGATTAAAAAGAACGACAGCATGGATTTTCAGATTTGTCAACCGCGCCCGCCAGCGCTTGAGCACGAACGAAAATTTCGGTTTGAATAGTTCCGAGCTAGACTTAGCAGAAAATTTTCTTTGCCACCAGGCGCAAGCTGATGCCTATTCGATGGAGATACGCTGTTTACATGAAAAGCAGACGCTGCCTAGTGATAGCACAATTCGAGAAATGTTGCCTCTTTTGGATAGTGATGGATTATTGTGCGTAGGTGGAAGAATTGAAGCTGCAACATATCTCCCCTTTGAAGCGGTTCATCCGATCACCTTGCCCGCCAAACATCGAATTACTGCGCTAATCGTCGCTGACTACCACCAACGTATGAAGCATCAAAACATCGAAGCAAAAATTGGTGAAATTAGACAAAAATTTTGGGTTGTCAAACTTAGGCAAGTCTTACGAAGCGTAACAGCCAATTGTCAAGTGTGCAAGATAGAGCGATTGAAACCAGTTACACCTATAATGGCCGGACTTCCCGTTGACAGATTAACGCCATTCATCAGACCATTTACGTATACCGGGCTGGACTATTTTGGGCCGTTGAAGGTCACGATAGGGCGTCGCACTGAAAAGCGGTGGATAGCGCTTTTCACATGTTTAACTGTGCGCGCTGTACATTTAGAAGTAGCGCACGACTTATCGACTGACTCCTGTATTTTGGCGATTAGGAACTTCATTAACCGACGTGGAGTGCCTATGAGAATCCGCAGCGATAATGGCTAAAATTTCGTAGGTACCGATCAAGTGGCTAGTAGGGATGCAAATTTTGAGGTCCAACATCGATACATCGATGTTCGATGTATCGAAAAAATTAACATCGATCCTAAAAAAACATCGGAAGAAAACCATCGATACATCGATGTTTTTTTTCAGCTAAATTGTTCGAAAAATATATGGCTCCGGTGGATTTGATGATAATTATAATTGAATGGCTGTTGGGTACTCTCTCACACACCCCAAAATTGGAATTTTCATAAAATTTCGACCCGTAATATGGAGTCACATTACCAACCTGTGGAGGATTTATTATGTGTATGTATAAATTACCACTGACTAAAACAACAGTCAAATATCGTCAGGGTTGACATCGATGTATCGGCGATTTTTCGATACTGAATAATTTTCAAACATCGATGATAAACATCGAATTTTCGTTCGATACTATCGATGTTTCAAAAACATCGATGTATCGTTTGCATCCCTAGTGGCTAGGCGTTTCGACGAAGTCTTTGACTATGAGAAGGTGCAAGGTGAACTGGCCAAAAAAGGGGTGGAGTGGATGTTTAATCGCCCAAATAATCCTTCGGAGGGTGGAGTTTGGGAGCGGATGGTTAGGTGCGTTAAGCGAGCGTTATATCATATGTTGAAGGAGACGGCACCTAAAGAGCACACTTTACAAAGCGCGATTATCGAGGCAGAAAATCTCGTCAATTCTCGCCAACTGACACATTTGCCATTGTCAGCTGACCAAGATGAACCGCTTACGCCTAATCATTTTATTCTGGGAACAGCGAACACTGCCAAAACGCCGGCAGTAAATGAAGCAGAGGAAAACATATGGGTATTACGAAAGCAGTGGCGCGCTGCACGACAGTTACGACAGAGGTTCTGGAAGCGGTGGATACACGAATATCTGCCAACTTTAACATGACGCGTTAAATGGTGCACGAGAACAACTCCGTTGTGAACAGGTGACCTCGTATTCATTTGCGATCCAGATTTACCGCGACGTCAATGGTGCCGTGGTGTGGTGGAACAGGTATTCAGGGGCTCCGATGGTGAACTGAGGCGCGCTGACGTCAAAACAAAAACAGGTATTCTACGCCGCCCAACGTCTAAACTTGCTGTCTTGGATGTCGTTTGTGGTGAATCAGCGTGATTCACGGGGTAGGGGATGTAAAACGTATACTCATCACTGACATTATTGTATTGATATGCAACACTGTTGATTTTATGTTCATTTAATTGTACCACTCTTTCATACTGTCATTCGTAATTTGCTTTCAAATATTCACCTACCACACTTCACGTCCGCTTATGACATGGTGAATTTAGCCATGACCATATCGCTCGTTTCATTTGCATTTTGGTGGTGTCGACAGAGCTGTGAGAGGAGGACGTGAACTGCGGTAGGTTATATTTTATACATACATATAAATACATTTTACTTGTTATTTAATACATATGTATTTTGTCTTTTAGAAATAAACGTATTTATGTGCGAACACATGTTCGTTTCATTTTATAATTGTCGGATACGTTCATTTCAACAGTCCCGCTCAGCTTCGACATCACACAGCTTCCCAAGCGATCAACCCACCACTGAAGAATAGTGCAAAGCCACTTATAGATTTCCGATCACTCGGATCCGATCCCCAGTCAGAATCTGTGAAAAAAACTAAATTTTGATTATTAGACATATACGTCAACATACCCTTGGTCTTGTATTTGAGATAACGCCGCTGTGGTGCAGTGGGTAGAGTGCTCGCCTGCTATGCCAGAGGTCTCGGGTTCAAACCACGGTCCGAGCCAAACACCAAACCAATTTTTCTAATTAGTAAAAATCCAATTATTGGGTTTTTTAAGAGCAGTGGTCACCTCTCGGCAGTGGGCGGCATACCCTCCGAGTGTATTTCTGCCATGAAAAAGCTTCTCACAAAAAATGCGTTCGCCGTTCGGAGCCGGCATAAAACTGTAGGTCCACCCAATTAGTAGGAAAAACCAAAAGGAGCATACCTCACATTGGGAGAGAAGCTCGGCCATAAAACCCGTCAGAGTTATAATAGCGCCATTGTATTATTATTATTATAAGGTGAATTCATGAGTTTCAGAAACACTTTTCATATCGCAAGCGATACGAGCCTTGCGATAACATTTCGTTCGTTATTATAACGCAAAATACAACCCTGTTTCATATTTATCGCAAGGTAGCGTTTCTGTAAGTGTGGTGAATTTTGGTTTCCGTTATTTCTTGCGATATTCATATCACCAGCTTTGAGGGTAGTGAAAACAGATACATTTCAAAATAATGAGTGTGGTTTGTATTAAATTTCTTGCATTTTTATTTATTACATTAGTTTGTGTTTTGTATAATAAAACTATAAGTGGGAAAATTTCCAAGTTGCAAAAAGTGAAGCTCATGGAAGTTATGAAATCCAATAAATAGTCGCAATGGGAATATTTAGTTGGCCGAATAGGGCCTAACTCGCAGAGCTTGCAAAACCGCAGAACAATGGAAAAAGGTAATAGCTAAGTACGTGTGCATGACAAGACGAAAGAGTGGCACTGTTTTACCTTTTCTATTTACCTTACCGTTTTCGTTTTTTATTATTTTTAAATCACATACACAATACCTGTGTTCAATAACAAAAAATTGTTACGAATTTTTCTTAAAAAGTGTCATTTTTATATGGAGATCTGTCATTTTTTACGAAAAATTCTTAAAAATTTTTTGTTATTGAACAGAGCTAATCTTACTGGATATTTAGTTTTTTTATTATTATTTTATTTATTTATTTTTTTTATTATTATTTTATTAGACTTTTGATATCGAATAAAAATAAATGAAATGAAGCGGTAATGATTCGTTTTCGAACCCTTCTTCCTCGGTTCAACAAAACATCATTTGGAAATATTAATATTTGGCAACGAACGCGCACTTTGTTTACAATTTTTTGTTGGGAATGACACACTTTTCGATTATTCCAGCGATATGACGACAACTCACCATTACCATATCGCAAGGTGAATTCATGAGTTACAGAAACACTTTTCATATCGCAAGCGATACGAGCCTTGCGATAACATATCGTTCGTTATTATAACGCAAGGTTACAGAAACGGGCTAAAGATCTCAGAGAGATAATTATTGAAGGTCGGGCGTGATGGATATTTTGCAACCAAAGTAAGAATTTCGTTGAGACGCGGCAAAGCTACAGCCATGTAGGGCATGGTGGCCTCCTCTAGTGTTGAAAAACCACGGATAATAGCTGTAAGAAAAGCAAATATAGGAAAATTATAGGAAATTAAAACGATTAATAAATACACACAACAACAATCATTGGGTCATATTAATAAAAGCCAAGCATTTGCTTTTGCTCAAGATTTCAGACCTTTTACACAAATTTTGAAATTTGGTTTATACAAATTAATGTTGTTGCCAATCACATTTAGTTAAGCCACTGTTACACCTACAATTATTAATATATAGAAAATGTATTAGTTCACTAAATACGTATGTATGTATGTATATGTGCCATGACTTGTGAGTTTTCTTTTGTGGTACTAATATTTAGCTTTCATAGCCAAGTGTAGCGACTTCGGCAGGCTATCGCTACTAGTTGCCAATGCATTTGGTAGCTTATTAGCGCGCTGGCATGCTTCATTAACTCTTGCGTCTTCACCGAGCAACCAAAAAACCGAAATTTCAAGCACTCTTATCCACCACTCCATAATTTCGCTTTTGCTGTCTTCCGGTGTATATGAATCCAGCAGTAGCGTAATATATCTGATCGCATTACCAGCAACAATAGTATTATTGTCATTTTGTTCAGCTGCTGCTTTGTTGTTGGCTGTTGCTTTTGGTTCCAAATTTGAACTATAGCTTGAAACCACCAGACAGCGTATGGCTTGATGCAGCAAATAGTCTTGATAGTCCTAAAAAAGCAAATATGTAAGCTCAAATGAGGAAAATTTAAAAAAAAGAAGTAAAGTACCATGTACCTTTAGTAAATAAGACAGTGGATCAGCGTCATTTGTTAGCTGTGTAAAAATGCAATCCTCTGCACACATGTTGTGCTCCTTTTTGCTTATTTCGAAATCATGCTCAAGCACATATTGGTAACCCAATGGCGTGAATATCCATTTATGCTTATATTTATTATCTTTATTATCATTATGCTTAAGCCATACACGCTTAGATTTATCCAAAAAATGGCGTACAACAAATTTTAAAATTCTGGGATAGCTGCGCTTAATATGTAATGCCGTTGTTAAATAAATTGCCATTAACTCATCGGCAGTGAGTGCCGCTAAAGCTGTTTGTGTAATTTTCACTGTACACAGCATTACAGTTAGACTTTGTCGTTGATTTTTCGCATAATATAAATTTAACTGGCTCAATCGATTGAAAAACAATGCCAACTGTTTAGCTGTTGAAATTTGTGTATTAAATTCACTTTTCTCAACATATTTTGCGGCGTTGCGTTTAAAACGACCAATGAATAGACGTAGCAATTGCCATGTACTCCAAATAGGCCGCTTCGGTATTTCCCTAAAAAATGTTTTACATTTTTTTTAATTAGTTTCAAAATTACATTTAATATTTTTGCTATGATATTGTGCTTACGTTATCAAACATTTCATCACCGCATTCCTTTTGCTTCCAGAAATCAACAGCGTCTTGGCGCTTTTTAATGGTTGCACATAATTTACTAGTTTTAGTAAACAGCACAATATGACGACTAAATTTGTCAACCATACAAAATACATAGAAGATAACTGATTTTGCCAAATAATGAAATTATTCACGACAGCACCTATAAACGTTAGATTTTGTTTAAGGGGAATGTTATTATTTTTAATTAACAAACTACAAACCTCAATCATTCAGCTTTAGTATGCGACGTTGTGCAACATTGTCTATGCCACCACCATCACTGTGTTCGTATGAGCCAAAACCACCATTACCACCCCTCGAGAGTAATAGTGCAACTCTAATGAACCGTATGCAGATGCGTGTGCGTGTCACTGACAGCCGTGTTGCATACCTGTGTTTAAATGAGGCAAACTCCAGTGGCACGGATGTAAATGCACCACACGCATAGAAAATTCGAAGATGATTTCGAACACGCATTCGAATGCAGCTAAGTTGAAAATTTTCTACTTCTATGCGTTTTCTATGCGTTTCGCAACCAATATTAAGTTGGTTGCTACATCGGTATACATATTTTTTGGTAAAAATTTCGTTAAATTGATTTAAAATGAAGTAGTGAAAGTTTGTTTGCCAGCAGGAAAGTTAATTAAATGGGGTTTTAAATATATTTAGAAATGGTTAATAATTATTAATTATATGTTAATTACTATCTGCATATCCATGTACATAGTACATGAATTTAAATTACATATACATAAGTAGTTACCCGTGTGCAAATACACAATTGAAACTTAAATAAGTTCAACTGTAAAAAAATAATTAAGTGAAATGAGTATTCTTTTGAATAGGGAGTTTTCAGACTTCAGAGGTTGTGCATATATTTGTATAAACCAAAATTTTCAAAGTGATATTTTAAGGCAAAGCAACTGTAATTCTTACAATACATAAAAATCGACGGAAAGCAATTTTGCAATGTGGCCGCTGTGGTGCAATGGGTAGAGTACTCGCCTGCTATACCAGAGGTTTCGGGTTCTAACCCCCGTCCGGACAAACTCCAACAAAAAATTTTCTAATTAATTAAAACCCAATTATTGGGTTTTTAGAAATAGCGGTTACCTTTCGGCAGTGAGCGGCTTACCCTCCGAGTATATATCTGCCATGAAAAAGCTTCTCACAAAAATTGCATTCGCCGTTCGTAGCCGGCACAAAACTGTAGGTCCACCCAATTAGGAAAAACAAAAGGAGCACTTCTCGAATTGGGAGAGAAGCTCGGTCAGTAAACTCGTCAGAGTTATAATAGCGCCAGTGTATTATTATTATTATTATTATTATTATATTATTATTAATTTGGAATGATCCACTTCACGGGTTTTCATCAAATTAAAAAAAACACTAACTTCCCTTTCCAATTACAAATCACGTACCCGAGTGGTACGTTTTTTTTTTTTTTTAATAATTTTAAAGTATTCCGTATATACGGCAATAATACTTCCTATCATAATTAATATCAATTCTAAATCGTCATCCATTATACATTTTATTGAATCTTTCGCGAATTGGTAAAATATGTATTTTCAAAAATAAAAATGTCGGGAATTGTATATATGTAGTGTAATTGACAGACGCAACCATGTGCATACACTGGAGCAGTCAGGGCCGCACGCAAGAAAACGTTTAGATGCGCATACGCACACGCATTCGCATACGGTGCATTAGAGTTGGACTATAATACTATGTGCATGCTGGATTTGAAACGCAACATTTTGCATTTTCGAAGATGGCTTTTCGAAAAGTGTTCATGCTGCCGCGTTTTGTAAATGCGCATTTGAGAAGTTCGAAACAAACGGAGCTAATATCCCAGATTACGCAATCAGGTGTTGATGTTTATTTTTTTGTTTTGTCTAATTAAAAAAATAAAACAAGAATTTGCAAAATATGTAATAATATAATACACTAATTTTGCAAACCAAAAGCCCATATGACACTACGTTTTTTTTTCTGGTATTCTACTAGGTTTTTTGTGTGAAGGAGATGGTCAAATACAGTTTTGCGTTGGTGTAAGCGAGCAAGATATATTAAAAAAAAACAAACAAAATACGGTCATTTTTTCTGACAATTTTTCCAATTTGACAACCATAAAAAAATTATATTTAAAATAAAAAATATATGGAAATACAAATTTTAAATTTGCCTCTTGTAAGCTTCTGCTTTGGCCGTAAGGGTAAAGAATAAGTCCGCAAGAAAAATTATATTGCGTACTGGCTTCCCTTTATAACACGGAATACAAAGGGGTTTCATAACTTTTTTATTTCAGTAATTTAAATCAAATTTCCAAAAAAAAAATAATTTTTGAAATAAATATTATTTTCATTTAGTTTGAAGTTTAATGTCATTCAAGTTATTTTTGAGGGAGTATTTGTCTCTTTTCAACCTATAGAAGAATTGTTTTTGTATTTTGACTTTCGGTGGGTTTTCAAAACCAAAAAAACCAGGGAAAAAATGTAGTGTCATATAGGCAAAACGTACCAACCGCTTTGGTATTAATTTTGATCTCTGTTTTGTTTACTTTCGTTCATTACATGTAGAGTGACGTCATCATGGAGCTCGTGTGCCCATGATCATGCTACTCTATATGCGTAATTTTGTAGGTATTTCGTTCTTGTATTGCCAGAGTGTTGCCACTATTTTCCATTCGAATGGCAAATTTTTTCGAAGATTTCAGGGTTGCTTTCTGCGTTAGCATTCAAAACGCAAAAAAATAGTTGCGTTAAGTTGCATTTTGGTGGTGGCATTTGTATGGAGAAATGTAACATTTAATGTTGCGTTTTGGACTAAACGTAAAAATGCCTCCGAAACGGAAACGCAGGCTCACCATGAACATGCTATAACACTTGAAAGGGGTTTATTGTGATGAAAGTGAGCATAAAACCAAACTTGAATTCGACATGTCACATACTCTAGTCTGAACGTTAACCATATCAAATGAATTCAAATTCAAATTTTTATTAGATCGGCTAGTTAATTGTGCACTTGTTGGCGGCATGATGTCCGAATGTGTGGGAGATTGTGAAGAAGAGGAATTCGATTCATCGCTGCTGCTGCATGGTGGTGTAATTGTTGCCTGCTTACTATTACATTTTTTTACTCGCCAACCTTTTAAACGGTGAGAAAGCTTTCACCGGTCGAAAAAATGGACAAAACAGCCGAATTCAGCCAGAATGTAATGTAGAAAGTATATTTTAATTAAAACAAATTATTTATGTATATATCGACGGCTCAGAATAAGATCGCCCTATTTCAAATATTGTTTCAAAAACGCCCTATTTGAAAAATTGTTTCAATAACGTCCTATTTCAGATTTTGCTTCGAGAACGCCCTATTTGAAAATTTGTTTCAATAACGTCCTATTTCAGACAATTATTCAAAAACGCCCTATTTCAGAGAAATATATATGGAATTTTCTCTGAAATAGAGCGTTTTTGAAGCAAAATCTGAAATAGGACGTTATTGAAACAAATTTTTCAAATAGGGCGTTTTTGAAACAATATTTGAAATAGGGCGATCTTATTCTCAGCCGTCGATATGTACATACTATATATTAATGAATATACATTTAAATATATTTAATATATATTTAAAGGATTTGTAGACTCTCTTAAGGAGCGTCTTTATACTCCCAAAATGCACACATACACACGTTTCTGGCTGTACATGCGCATTGTCGCTTGTCAAATTAGAAATAGGTCTATATTTGCGGCAGCGACAAATGCAACCCTTCTGCCGTGAAGTCGTGCTGGCGTTAAAATGTGTGCGCCCATAAGAACGTGTGCATTTTACTTTTGACAGCTGGCTGCTTTCCGCTCATTATTTACTTCTCAATTCACACTAAGGTTGTTCTCTCTGTCTAATCTTTTTGCCGAGATATCATGATATCTTGAGAAATTTCTCACACAGAGAAAATAAAATTCGAACTGACTTCATTGTTAACTAGCATGTTAGTCATATTCTTTCCACTCTTTATACGACACTTGTCGCTTTGCTTTGCTTGCTTCAATTTCGAATTAATTAATTTTTTATCTGAATAAAATAAAATACTTAAAAAAGGAACTAGAAACATAAATTTAAACTCGCTTCTTCATAGAAGACTTTTGTGAATGTAATAACATGGTTGCATTTCCCGTGATATTTTTCTCATGATATCAAGTGGCCGCTGTGGTGCAGTGGGTAGAGTGCTCGCCTGCTATGCCAGAGGTCTCGGGTTCAAACCACGGTCCGAGCAAAACACCAAAACAATTTTTCTAATTAGGAAAAATCCAATTATTGGGTTTTTTAAGAGCAGCGGTCACCTCTCTGAAGTGGGCGGCATACCCTCCGAGAGTATTTCTGCCATGAAAAAGCTTCTCACAAAAAATGCATTCGCTGTTCGGAGCCGGCATAAAACTGTAGGTCCACCCAATTAGTAGGAAAAACAAAAAGGAGCACACCTCGAATTGGGAGAGAAGCTCGGCCATAAAACTCGTCAGGGTTATAATTGCCATTGTATTATTATTATCAAATATCACGGGTTGGGGTATGAGAAATTTGCCGAAGCTCCAAATTTGACAAGACGTGTATTTTGTTGTTGTGCTCGGCAAATTTATCACACTTATGTCATCTCGGCAAATTTGCCAGGCCAAAATCACACAGAGAGAACAACCTTACTGCTTTATTACACGACTAAAAAGTCTAAACTTGTTTTACTCATGATACAAACAATCAAGGTAGTTCCATTTCACTTTGACTTTGTCATTTTTGATTATAATATGGATTATTGACGTCTCATTTTAAGTAAAAAATTTAGGATAGCGTTGCCCAATCAAAAGTTTTTGGCCCTCAATTTAAACAAAATATTGGGTATTTTAAATGAAATGGTGTTTTTCACATATCGCTAGCTTAGAGTGCAAATTGTGTAAGTCCTTTTTTCAAACTTTGTAGGAGAGACAAAAAACAAAAAATATAAAAATTTCGAAATGAAAAAAAAATTTTCTGTTCATGTAAAATTTCGGACTTACACAATTTTCTTCGTTTTTTGGACTTACACAATTTGCGTATCACAGAATAACAACGAGTAGAAATATGACAAGTATCAGAGACTTGTTTAGCGTGGTGCGTATTTGAGTTTTCCAGCTTCCACATAAAAATACACTTTTCCATAAAAATGGACTTACACAGTTTGCACTCTAAGCTAGCGATATGCTAATCAACAAAACAAATGAGCCGATGTAATGAGCTTTTCAAAGAAAATAAAATATAAGTTCATAAAAAATAAAATAGATTTATGCAGTTATTAAAGTCGAAAAATGGTATCAAAATGTCCTTTATACAATATTTGAAAACTGTTCGATTTTTTATGAATAAGGTAAGAGTTCTTGATTTTCTTTATATGTATTATTTATTGCGTACGTATAAATATATATATATATGCATATTTGGTTTCAATGTTTTATACAAGAATATTACCACATTTAAAAAATATATTTATTAAAAAAATTGTTTAGCAGTAATATAAGAATGTAAATTTAGTTTAAATTTTTATGTTGCAGTTTTCTTTAGTTTTTACTTACGTTACTAAAGTTATCTTCCCTTATATTGATGTTATTTGGTATAAAATGAAAAATCTAATAATCAAATTTTATTTTTTTTTGATATTCATAAATTTCAAAGAGAAAAAGAAAAAAGAATATTTAACAATAATTGAAAGTAATTATTTAACAAAGTAATTCCTACATATATCTTTTATGTAGTGATATGTATAGGTACCGCCTGTTAGATGATGTGTCCAATGTTGGTTTGTCTTTAGTCAATAGGTCCGTCCCTACAAGATATGGTAATAATTGTTGTCCCAGTCTTTTGGATTATTTCATTGTATCTGATATGTCCACTGTCTTGAAGTTTGAGCAAATGTCGTATATCTCCGATCATGATCTAATTTTCTGTGCTTTTGATTTTGATTTTATTTTAGACAAACATAATTTTAACTCATCCGTGCGCAATATTCCTGACTATCGATTTCTTAGTATTAGTGATTTGACAAATGACTTAAACTGCACTGACTGGACTATATGCTGGAGCTTAACATCTGTGAATGACAAACTTAATTTCTTAAATAATATTGTACTAAATGCATTTAACAGCCATGTCCCGATGCGCACTAATCAGCGTAGATTACCTTCATGTCCATGGTTCAATAAGTCTGTTTGTAATATGATAAGAAAGCGAAATAAAGCATATTCCATATGGAAAAAGAATCGGACAGACTCTAATTGGATTGCATATAAAGCTATCAGGAATGAAACTAACTCATTTGTGAAACGGGAAAAGCGGAAGTTTTTTGGTAAAATGCTTAGTTCAGATCTTCCAAATAACGTATTGTGGCGTAATTTGAAAAACCTTCGTGTTTATGTTAAAAGCAGTCCTGATTGTTCTCTTGACCCTAATGAGCTCAATGATGCATTTGTTAATCTACCGTCCAGTACTAATAACTCCAACTCTTTACTTTCCTCTCGATTTTCCTGTGAAAATTTGTCGCCGAGTACCTGTGAAATGTTTCAATTTTGTGCAGTTTCGGAGCTTGATGTGGCAAGATGTGTTTATAGGATACGCTCTAATGCGGTTGGTGCGGATGGAATACCGATTAAATTTGTCAAAGTAATTTTGCCGCTTATACTGCCAACTCTAACTCATATTATCAATCATTGCATTACAACGTCCACTTTTCCTGATGTGTGGAAGGTTGCGACTGTGCTGCCAATTGCTAAAAATAAGACCGCTGCTAGTCCGTGTGATTTTCGTCCTATAAGTATTCTTCCTGCCCTGTCAAAAACCTTCGAGTCACTGTTATCAGAACAAATTCAAACGCATATTCATAAAAATAATCTACTTTCCCCCTTGCAGTCAGGATTTAGAGCAAATCATAGCTGCTCAACTGCAATTATTAAAATTTTAGATTATATAAGAACACCATATGACTACAATCAAATTACACTGTTGTGTTTATTAGACTTTTCTAAGGCGTTTGACTCTGTGAATCATGAGCTTCTTTGCAGGAAGTTGAAAGCTTATTTCGGATTTGGTGATGCTGCTGTTAGGCTAATGATGAGCTATCTGGATAGCAGATCGCAATGTGTGAAGGTGGGGTCTGAGCTCTCTGGTATTAAGCAACTGGTTACTGGTGTACCTCAAGGTTCAATACTGGGACCGTTGCTATTTACTCTATTTGTGAATGACATTTTTAAGACCTGTCGTTTTGCTCAAATGCATGCATATGCTGATGATGTGCAATTGTACATGTCCGGTACACAAAGTGAAGTCTCTCAACTATGTGCTAATTTTAATAGTGACCTGTCATCTATTTCTTTGTGGGCGTCTGAGAATTGTCTTTCTTTAAACAGTGAAAAATCGTATGTGTTACCTATAGCCAAAAGATCTATAAATATTTTGGATCTTCCTTGTCTTTATGTTAATGGGAAATGTCTTAAATTTGTATCTAAGGTAACAAATCTTGGGTTTATTATCAACTCTAGTCTATCGGGTGATGATCATGTTAATTCTGTTGTTAGTAAAGTCTACTATGTTTTGCGTAATCTGAGAATATCAGCGTCATTTACCCCAGTTAGAATGCGGCGGCAGCTTGCTATTCAATTAATACTACCAATAATTTCCTACTCTGAGTGCATTTACAGCAAGCTGAGTTCTAAATCTGCACATAAAATTGAGGTTGTATTTAACCATGTAACTCGTTATGTCTTTGGGCTAGCGAAGTTCGATCACATATCTGAGTGGAGGAAGCGTCTCTTAGGCTGTGAAATTCAAGATTATTTTAAAGCAAGAAATTGTATTCTTCTATATAGGATAATGGTAGAAAGAGTGCCTGCCTACTTGTATGTTAAATTAAAATTTACAAAATCTGTACGTGTTAATGATTTGATTGTTCCTAAATATAATTATCTAAGCTCTGCAAGGCTATTTTTTGTCAATGCTATCCGCATATGGAATTCTATACCTGGGTACATCCGCAGTAGCATGAATAAGAGCAACTTCAAAAATGTTATATATATGTTTTTCCGTGAACATATAAAATAAAATAATAATAATAAATAAATAAATGATATATTAGATGCTGAGTTTTCGCTATCTACTTAAATAAACTAGTCAAATGTTTTTTTTTTTTTTGTCATAGTCATATGTATATTTGCTCATTTATCAACTTTTCATCTTTATTTGTAGTTTTAATGTTAGTTATAATATATCCTAAGATATGTACTACGTCTATATGTATTATGTCTCTATAAGCTTAAGCATATGTTTGTTAATTTTAAATTTTTGGTTATTCATTGTTATCTGTCATTTGTTGCACTATAAAAGATCGATTAAGCTCTTATTGTGCTAATCTATATAAATAAATAAATATGAAAATATGAAATATGAAATATATATACTCCTGCATATCACCATGCCATCGACCGCACTTGTTTTTCGGTTGCAAGTTCATAAGTCGTGCCAATATTCATAATTTCTAAACCACTGAAATTTTTCAATGAAATTCACAGGTGTAGTGGGAATGTAGTATGTACTATATTCCACAAACTTGTCGCAACTTATTTTAAGAATAAATCTTATTTTTTATATAATTATTTTTAATCTGGTGTATGAAGAATTTAACACGTAAATGTGCGTATTTATATATATATATATATATATATATATATATGTATATAAATATTTAAATTTAAAAAATTCGTTTTGTTGCAATCGATACCATGATTACCATGGAAATAAAAAATAACATAAATGGAGGATTTTTAGCACTGAATATGGCAGCACGAAATGTCATAATCCATATAATTGTCAGGTGGTTAATATGGCGACAAAAATTTGACGTTTACACTACCTCCCTGCTAGACGGGTATTCGTTACTTTTTCAGTTATTAATTCGTTACTGGTCACTCGCCGATGCGGCTTTGTTTCAATTAGTTTTGTTAAAGCGACGGGAAAAAGGTAACCAATTTCCCCGTCGGTCTCCGTGTACGTGTGAGTGCTCTATCTCACTCTTACCCATCGTATTGTTAGACTGTTGTTTTAGTTATTAGGTCGGATATATATTCGTCACTGCTAACATATATTTACAACAACAACAACACGGGGTAACCGATACGTTGGTTAGCTAACCGATGCATCGGTTACCCAAATCTTCCTCTTCTTTTTTCAAATGAATGGCTTATTTTAATTTTAATACATTTATTTAAAAAAATTTTATTATAATAAATACATTTTTTACAAATTTAGAACTTAAAAAATCTAAGTATATTTTTAAATAACTTACAGTTATTAATTCTTATAAATAAACTAATATTTTATTAAATAACTTACAGTTTCTAATTGTTTACATTATTTATTATTATTATACTAATATTAATAAATAATTTACAATTTATTATTTAAACATTATTTCTTATAAATAAACCATTTCATTTTTATATGGAGATCTGTCATTTTTACGAAAAATTCTTAAAAATTTTTTTTTATTGAACAGAGCTAATCTTACTGGATATTTAGTTTTTTTATTATTATTTTATTTATTTATTTTTTTTTTATTATTATTTTATTTGACTTTTGATATCGAATAAAAATAAATGGAATGAAGCGGTAATGATTCGTTTTCGAACCCTTCTTCCTCGGTTCCACAAAACATCATTTGGAAATATTAATATTTGGCAACGAACGCGCACTTTGTTTACAATTTTTTGTTGGGAATGACACACTTTTCGATTATTCCAGCGATATGACGACAACTCACCATTACCATATCGCAAGGTGAATTCATGAGTTACAGAAACACTTTTCATATCGCAAGCGATACGAGCCTTGCGATAACATTTCGTTCGTTATTATAACGCAAAATACAACCCTGTTTCATATTTATCGCAAGGTAGCGTTTCTGTAAGTGTGGTGAATTTTGGTTTCCGTTATTTCTTGCGATATTCATATCACCAGCTTTGAGGGTAGTGAAAACAGATACATTTCAAAATAATGAGTGTGGTTTGTATTAAATTTCTTGCATTTTTATTTATTACATTAGTTTGTGTTTTGTATAATAAAACTATAAGTGGGAAAATTTCCAAATTGCAAAAAGTGAAGCTCATGGAAGTTATGAAATCCAATAAATAGTCGCAATGGGAATATTTAGTTGGCCGAATAGTGCCTAACTCGCAGAGCTTGCAAAACCGCAGAACAATGGAAAAAGGTAATAGCTAAGTACGTGTGCATGACAAGACGAAAGAGTGGCACTGTTTTACCTTTTCTATTTACCTTACCGTTTTCGTTTTTTATTATTTTTAAATCACATACACAATACCTGTGTTCAATAACAAAAAATTGTTACGAATTTTTTTTAAAAAGTGTCATTTTTATATGGAGATCTGTCATTTTTTACGAAAAATTCTTAAAAATTTTTTGTTACTGAACAGAGCTAATCTTACTGGATATTTAGTTTTTTTATTATTATTTTATTTATTTATTTTTTTTATTATTATTTTATTTGACTTTTGATATCGAATAAAAATAAATGAAATGAAGCGGTAATGATTCGTTTTCGAACCCTTCTTCCTCGGTTCAACAAAACATCATTTGGAAATATTAATATTTGGCAACGAACGCGCACTTTGTTTACAATTTTTTGTTGGGAATGACACACTTTTCAATTATTCCAGCGATATGACGACAACTCACCATTACCATATCGCAAGGTGAATTCATGAGTTACAGAAACACTTTTCATATCGCAAGCGATACGAGCCTTGCGATAACATATCGTTCGTTATTATAACGCAAGGTTACAGAAACGGGCTAAAGATCTCAGAGAGATAATTATTGAAGGTCGGGCGTGATGGATATTTTGCAACCAAAGTAAGAATTTCGTTGAGGCACGGCAAAGCTACAGCCATGTAGGGCATGGTGGCCTCCTCTAGTGTTGAAAAACCACGGATAATAGCTGTAAGAAAAGCAAATATAGGAAAATTATAGGAAATTAAAACGATTAATAAATACACATAACAACAATCATTGGGTCATATTAATAAAAGCCAAGCATTTGCTTTTGCTCAAGATTTCAGACCTTTTACACAAATTTTGAAATTTGGTTTATACAAATTAATGTTGTTGCCAATCACATTTAGTTAAGCCACTGTTACACCTACAATTATTAATATATAGAAAATGTATTAGTTCACTAAATACGTATGTATGTATGTATATGTGCCATGACTTGTGAGTTTTCTTTTGTGGTACTAATGGCCGATTATTTGAAATGCAATAACAAAAACTTACTTCAATAACAAATATTTAGCTTTCATAGCCAAGTGTAGCGACTTCGGCAGGCTATCGCTACTAGTTGCCAATGCATTTGGTAGCTTATTAGCGCGCTGGCATGCTTCATTAACTCTTGCGTCTTCACCGAGCAACCAAAAAACCGAAATTTCAAGCACTCTTATCCACCACTCCATAATTTCGCTTTTGCTGTCTTCCGGTGTATATGAATCCAGCAGTAGCGTAATATATCTGATCGCATTACCAGCAACAATAGTATTATTGTCATTTTGTTCAGCTGCTGCTTTGTTGTTGGCTGTTGCTTTTGGTTCCAAATTTGAACTATAGCTTGAAACCACCAGACAGCGTATGGCTTGATGCAGCAAATAGTCTTGATAGTCCTAAAAAAGCAAATATGTAAGCTCAAATGAGGAAAATTTAAAAAAAAGAAGTAAAGTACCATGTACCTTTAGTAAATAAGACAGTGGATCAGCGTCATTTGTGAGCTGTGTAAAAATGCAATCCTCTGCACACATGTTGTGCTCCTTTTTGCTTATTTCGAAATCATGCTCAAGCACATATTGGTAACCCAATGGCGTGAATATCCATTTATGCTTATATTTATTATCTTTATTATCATTATGCTTAAGCCATACACGCTTAGATTTATCCAAAAAATGGCGTACAACAAATTTTAAAGTTCTGGGATAGCTGCGCTTAATATGTAATGCCGTTGTTAAATAAATTGCCATTAACTCATCGGCAGTGAGTGCCGCTAAAGCTGTTTGTGTAATTTTCACTGTACACAGCATTACAGTTAGACTTTGTCGTTGATTTTTCGCATAATATAAATTTAACTGGCTCAATCGATTGAAAAACAATGCCAACTGTTTAGCTGTTGAAATTTGTGTATTAAATTCACTTTTCTCAACATATTTTGCGGCGTTGCGTTTAAAACGACCAATGAATAGACGTAGCAATTGCCATGTACTCCAAATAGGCCGCTTCGGTATTTCCCTAAAAAATGTTTTACATTTTTTTTTAATTAGTTTCAAAATTACATTTAATATTTTTGCTATGATATTGTGCTTACGTTATCAAACATTTCATCACCGCATTCCTTTTGCTTCCAGAAATCAACAGCGTCTTGGCGCTTTTTAATGGTTGCACATAATTTACTAGTTTTAGTAAACAGCACAATATGACGACTAAATTTGTCAACCATACAAAATACATAGAAGATAACTGATTTTGCCAAATAATGAAATTATTCACGACAGCACCTATAAACGTTAGATTTTGTTTAAGGGGAATGTTATTATTTTTAATTAACAAACTACAAACCTCAATCATTCAGCTTTAGTATGCGACGTTGTGCAACATTGTCTATGCCACCACCATCACTATGTTCGTATGAGCCAAAACCACCATTACCACCCCTCGAGAGTAATAGTGCAACTCTAATGAACCGTATGCAGATGCGTATGCGTGTGCGTGTCACTGACAGCCGTGTTGCATACTTGTGTTTAAATGAGGCAAACTCCAGTGGCACGGATGTAAATGCACCACACGCATAGAAAATTCGAAGATGATTTCGAACACGCATTCGAACGCAGCTAAGTTGAAAATTTTCTACTTCTATGCGTTTTCTATGCGTGTTGCAGCTAATATTAGGTTGGTTGCTACATCGGTATACATATTTTTTTGGTAAAAACTTCGTTAAATTGATTTAAAGTGAAGTAGTGAAAATGTGTTTGCCAGCAGAAATGTTAATTAAAATGGGTTTTGAATATATTTAGAGATGGTTAATATTAATTATATGGTAATTACTATCTGCATACCCATGTACATAGTACATGAATTTAAATTACATATACATATGTAGTTACCCGTGTCTAAATACATAATTGAAACTTAAATAAGTTTAACAGTAAAAAAATAATTAAGTGAAGTGAGTATTCTTTTGAATAGGGAGTTTTCGCTTTGGTATAACAGAACACCAGATATCAGAGGTCGTGCATATACATATTTGTATTAAACAAAATTTTCAGTCTTATATTTTAAGGCAAAGAAACTGTAATTCTTACAATACATAAAAATTAACGGATAGCAATTTGGCAATATGGCCGCTGTGGTGCAATGGGTAGAGTGCTCGCCTGCTATACCAGAGGTCTCGGGTTCTAACCCCAGTCCAGACAAACTCCAACAAAAATTTTTCTAATTAAGTAAAACCCAATTATTGGGTTTTTAGAAATAGCGGTCACTCTCGGCAGTGGGCGGCATACCCTCCGAGTGTATTTCTGCTATGAAAAAGCTTCTCACAAAAAATGCATTCGCCGTTCGCAGCCGGCATAAAACTGTAGGTCCACCCAATTAGGAAAAACAAAAGGAGCACTTCTTGAATAGGGAGAGAAGCTCGGTCATTAAACTCGTCAGAGTTATAATAACGCCAGTGTATTATTATTATTATATTATTATTAATTTGGAATTGATCCACTTCACGGGTTTTCAACAAATTAAAAAAAAACACTAACTTCCCTTTCCAAATACAAATCACGTTCCCGAATGGTACGTTTTTTTTTTTTTAATAATTTTAACGTATTCCGTATATACGGTAATAACACTTCCTATCATAATTAATATCAATTCTAAATCCGCATTCATTATACATTTTATTGAATCTTTCGCGAATTGGTAAAATATGTATTTTCAAAAATAACAACGGCGGAAATTGTATATATGTATGTATGTAGTGTAATTGACAGACGCAACCATACGCATACACTGGAGCAGCCAGGGCCGCACGCAAGAAAACGTTTAGATGCGCATACGCACACGCATTCGCATACGGTGCATTAGAGGTGGACTATAATAGTGCAACTCTAATGAACCGTATGCAGATGCGTATGCGTGTGCGTGTCACTGACAGCCGTGTTGCATACCTGTGTTTAAATGAGGCAAACTCCAGTGGCACGGATGTAAATGCACCACACGCATAGAAAATTCGAAGATGATTTCGAACACGCATTCGAATGCAGCTAAGTTGAAAATTTTCTACTTCTATGCGTTTTCTATGCGTTTCGCAACCAATATTAAGTTGGTTGCTACATCGGTATACATATTTTTTGGTAAAAATTTCGTTAAATTGATTTAAAATGAAGTAGTGAAAGTTTGTTTGCCAGCAGGAAAGTTAATTAAATGGGGTTTTAAATATATTTAGAAATGGTTAATAATTATTAATTATATGTTAATTACTATCTGCATATCCATGTACATAGTACATGAATTTAAATTACATATACATAAGTAGTTACCCGTGTGCAAATACACAATTGAAACTTAAATAAGTTCAACTGTAAAAAAATAATTAAGTGAAATGAGTATTCTTTTGAATAGGGAGTTTTCAGATTTCAGAGGTTGTGCATATATTTCTATAAACCAAAATTTTCAAAGTGATATTTTAAGGCAAAGCAACTGTAATTCTTACAATACATAAAAATCGACGGAAAGCAATTTTGCAATGTGGCCGCTGTGGTGCAATGGGTAGAGTACTCGCCTGCTATACCAGAGGTTTCGGGTTCTAACCCCCGTCCGGACAAACTCCAACAAAAAATTTTCTAATTAATTAAAACCCAATTATTGGGTTTTTAGAAATAGCGGTTACCTTTCGGCAGTGAGCGGCTTACCCTCCGAGTATATATCTGCCATGAAAAAGCTTCTCACAAAAATTGCATTCGCCGTTCGTAGCCGGCACAAAACTGTAGGTCCACCCAATTAGGAAAAACAAAAGGAGCACTTCTCGAATTGGGAGAGAAGCTCGGTCAGTAAACTCGTCAGAGTTATAATAGCGCCAGTGTATTATTATTATTATTATTATTATTATTATATTATTATTAATTTGGAATGATCCACTTCACGGGTTTTCATCAAATTAAAAAAAACACTAACTTCCCTTTCCAATTACAAATCACGTACCCGAGTGGTACGTTTTTTTTTTTTAATAATTTTAAAGTATTCCGTATATACGGCAATAATACTTCCTATCATAATTAATATCAATTCTAAATCGTCATCCATTATACATTTTATTGAATCTTTCGCGAATTGGTAAAATATGTATTTTCAAAAATAAAAATGTCGGGAATTGTATATATGTAGTGTAATTGACAGACGCAACCATGTGCATACACTGGAGCAGTCAGGGCCGCACGCAAGAAAACGTTTAGATGCGCATACGCACACGCATTCGCATACGGTGCATTAGAGTTGGACTATAATACTATGTGCATGCTGGATTTGAAACGCAACATTTTGCATTTTCGAAGATGGCTTTTCGAAAAGTGTTCATGCTGCCGCGTTTTGTAAATGCGCATTTGAGAAGTTCGAAACAAACGGAGCTAATATCCCAGATTACGCAATCAGGTGTTGATGTTTATTTTTTTGTTTTGTCTAATTAAAAAAATAAAACAAGAATTTGCAAAATATGTAATAATATAATACACTAATTTTGCAAACCAAAAGCCCATATGACACTACGTTTTTTTTTCTGGTATTCTACTAGGTTTTTTGTGTGAAGGAGATGGTCAAATACAGTTTTGCGTTGGTGTAAGCGAGCAAGATATATTAAAAAAAAACAAACAAAATACGGTCATTTTTTCTGACAATTTTTCCAATTTGACAACCATAAAAAAATTATATTTAAAATAAAAAATATATGGAAATACAAATTTTAAATTTGCCTCTTGTAAGCTTCTGCTTTGGCCGTAAGGGTAAAGAATAAGTCCGCAAGAAAAATTATATTGCGTACTGGCTTCCCTTTATAACACGGAATACAAAGGGGTTTCATAACTTTTTTATTTCAGTAATTTAAATCAAATTTCCAAAAAAAAAATAATTTTTGAAATAAATATTATTTTCATTTAGTTTGAAGTTTAATGTCATTCAAGTTATTTTTGAGGGAGTATTTGTCTCTTTTCAACCTATAGAAGAATTGTTTTTGTATTTTGACTTTCGGTGGGTTTTCAAAACCAAAAAAACCAGGGAAAAAATGTAGTGTCATATAGGCAAAACGTACCAACCACTTTGGTATTAATTTTGATCTCTGTTTTGTTTACTTTCGTTCATTACATGTAGAGTGACGTCATCATGGAGCTCGTGTGCCCATGATCATGCTACTCTATATGCGTAATTTTGTAGGTATTTCGTTCTTGTATTGCCAGAGTGTTGCCACTATTTTCCATTCGAATGGCAAATTTTTTCGAAGATTTCAGGGTTGCTTTCTGCGTTAGCATTCAAAACGCAAAAAAATAGTTGCGTTAAGTTGCATTTTGGTGGTGGCATTTGTATGGAGAAATGTAACATTTAATGTTGCGTTTTGGACTAAACGTAAAAATGCCTCCGAAACGGAAAACGCAGGCTCACCATGAACATGCTATAACACTTGAAAGGGGTTTATTGTGATGAAAGTGAGCATAAAACCAAACTTGAATTCGACATGTCACATACTCTAGTCTGAACGTTAACCATATCAAATGAATTCAAATTCAAATTTTTATTAGATCGGCTAGTTAATTGTGCACTTGTTGGCGGCATGATGTCCGAATGTGTGGGAGATTGTGAAGAAGAGGAATTCGATTCATCGCTGCTGCTGCATGGTGGTGTACTTGTTGCCTGCTTACTATTACATTTTTATACACGCCAACCTTTTAAACGGTGAGAAAGCTTTCACCGGTCGAAAAAATGGACAAAACAGCCGAATTCAGCCAGAATGTAATGTAGAAAGTATATTTTAATTAAAGCAAATTATTTATGTATATATCGACGGCTCAGAATAAGATCGCCCTATTTCAAATATTGTTTCAAAAACGCCCTATTTGAAAAATTGTTTCAATAACGTCCTATTTCAGATTTTGCTTCAAGAACGCCCTATTTGAAAATTTGTTTCAATAACGTCCTATTTCAGACAATTATTCAAAAACGCCCTATTTCAGAGAAATATATATGGAATTTTCTCCGAAATAGAGCGTTTTTGAAGCAAAATCTGAAATAGGACGTTATTGAAACAAATTTTTCAAATAGGGCGTTTTTGAAACAATATTTGAAATAGGGCGATCTCATTCTCAGCCGTCGATATGTACATACTATATATTAATGAATATACATTTAAATATATTTAATATATATTTAAAGGATTTGTAGACTCTCTTAAGGAGCGTCTTTATACTCCCAAAATGCACACATACACACGTTTCTGGCTGTACATGCGCATTGTCGCTTGTCAAATTAGAAATAGGTCTATATTTGCGGCAGCAACAAATGCAACCCTTCTGCCGTGAAGTCGTGCTGGCGTTAAAATGTGTGCGCCCATAAGAACGTGTGCATTTTACTTTTGACAGCTGGCTGCTTTCCGCTCATTATTTACTTCTCAATTCACACTAAGGTTGTTCTCTCTGTCTAATCTTTTTGCCGAGATATCATGATATCTTGAGAAATTTCTCACACAGAGAGAGCGCACCTTTAAGAAAATAAAATTCGAACTGACTTCATTGTTAACTAGCATGTTAGTCATATTCTTTCCACTCTTTATACGACACTTGTCGCTTTGCTTTGCTTGCTTCAATTTCGAATTAATTAATTTTTTATCTGAATAAAATAAAATACTTAAAAAAGGAACTAGAAACATAAATTTAAACTCGCTTCTTCATAGAAGACTTTTGTGAATGTAATAACATGGTTGCATTTCCCGTGATATTTTTCTCATGATATCAAGTGGCCGCTGTGGTGCAGTGGGTAGAGTGCTCGCCTGCTATGCCAGAGGTCTCGGGTTCAAACCACGGTCCGAGCAAAACACCAAAACAATTTTTCTAATTAGTAAAAATCCAATTATTGGGTTTTTTAAGAGCAGCGGTCACCTCTCTGAAGTGGGCGGCATACCCTCCGAGAGTATTTCTGCCATGAAAAAGCTTCCTACAAAAAATGCATTCGCCGTTCGGAGCCGGCATAAAACTGTAGGTCCACCCAATTAGTAGGAAAAACAAAAAGGAGCACACCTCGAATTGGGAGAGAAGCTCGGCCATAAAACTCGTCAGAGTTATAATAGCGCCATTGTATTATTATTATCAAATATCACGGGTTGGGGTATGAGAAATTTGCCGAAGCTCCAAATTTGACAAGACGTGTATTTTGTTGTTATGCTCGGCAAATTTATCACACTTATGTCATCTCCTTGCGATAACATTTCGTTCGTTATTATAACGCAAAATACAACCCTGTTTCATATTTATCGCAAGGTAGCGTTTCTGTAAGTGTGGTGAATTTTGGTTTCCGTTATTTCTTGCGATATTCATATCACCAGCTTTGAGGGTAGTGAAAACAGATACATTTCAAAATAATGAGTGTGGTTTGTATTAAATTTCTTGCATTTTTATTTATTACATTAGTTTGTGTTTTGTATAATAAAACTATAAGTGGGAAAATTTCCAAATTGCAAAAAGTGAAGCTCATGGAAGTTATGAAATCCAATAAATAGTCGCAATGGGAATATTTAGTTGGCCGAATAGTGCCTAACTCGCAGAGCTTGCAAAACCGCAGAACAATGGAAAAAGGTAATAGCTAAGTACGTGTGCATGACAAGACGAAAGAGTGGCACTGTTTTACCTTTTCTATTTACCTTACCGTTTTCGTTTTTTATTATTTTTAAATCACATACACAATACCTGTGTTCAATAACAAAAAATTGTTACGAATTTTTTTTAAAAAGTGTCATTTTTATATGGAGATCTGTCATTTTTTACGAAAAATTCTTAAAAATTTTTTGTTACTGAACAGAGCTAATCTTACTGGATATTTAGTTTTTTTATTATTATTTTATTTATTTATTTTTTTTATTATTATTTTATTTGACTTTTGATATCGAATAAAAATAAATGAAATGAAGCGGTAATGATTCGTTTTCGAACCCTTCTTCCTCGGTTCAACAAAACATCATTTGGAAATATTAATATTTGGCAACGAACGCGCACTTTGTTTACAATTTTTTGTTGGGAATGACACACTTTTCAATTATTCCAGCGATATGACGACAACTCACCATTACCATATCGCAAGGTGAATTCATGAGTTACAGAAACACTTTTCATATCGCAAGCGATACGAGCCTTGCGATAACATATC
Source organism: Urophora cardui (assembly GCA_960531455.1). Taxonomy (NCBI): domain Eukaryota; kingdom Metazoa; phylum Arthropoda; class Insecta; order Diptera; family Tephritidae; genus Urophora; species Urophora cardui. Next base: position 52,413,777 of record OY482671.1, read on the forward strand.
GTTCGTTATTATAACGCAAGGTTACAGAAACGGGCTAAAGATCTCAGAGAGATAATTATTGAAGGTCGGGCGTGATGGATATTTTGCAACCAAAGTAAGAATTTCGTTGAGGCACGGCAAAGCTACAGCCATGTAGGGCATGGTGGCCTCCTCTAGTGTTGAAAAACCACGGATAATAGCTGTAAGAAAAGCAAATATAGGAAAATTATAGGAAATTAAAACGATTAATAAATACACATAACAACAATCATTGGGTCATATTAATAAAAGCCAAGCATTTGCTTTTGCTCAAGATTTCAGACCTTTTACACAAATTTTGAAATTTGGTTTATACAAATTAATGTTGTTGCCAATCACATTTAGTTAAGCCACTGTTACACCTACAATTATTAATATATAGAAAATGTATTAGTTCACTAAATACGTATGTATGTATGTATATGTGCCATGACTTGTGAGTTTTCTTTTGTGGTACTAATGGCCGATTATTTGAAATGCAATAACAAAAACTTACTTCAATAACAAATATTTAGCTTTCATAGCCAAGTGTAGCGACTTCGGCAGGCTATCGCTACTAGTTGCCAATGCATTTGGTAGCTTATTAGCGCGCTGGCATGCTTCATTAACTCTTGCGTCTTCACCGAGCAACCAAAAAACCGAAATTTCAAGCACTCTTATCCACCACTCCATAATTTCGCTTTTGCTGTCTTCCGGTGTATATGAATCCAGCAGTAGCGTAATATATCTGATCGCATTACCAGCAACAATAGTATTATTGTCATTTTGTTCAGCTGCTGCTTTGTTGTTGGCTGTTGCTTTTGGTTCCAAATTTGAACTATAGCTTGAAACCACCAGACAGCGTATGGCTTGATGCAGCAAATAGTCTTGATAGTCCTAAAAAAGCAAATATGTAAGCTCAAATGAGGAAAATTTAAAAAAAAGAAGTAAAGTACCATGTACCTTTAGTAAATAAGACAGTGGATCAGCGTCATTTGTGAGCTGTGTAAAAATGCAATCCTCTGCACACATGTTGTGCTCCTTTTTGCTTATTTCGAAATCATGCTCAAGCACATATTGGTAACCCAATGGCGTGAATATCCATTTATGCTTATATTTATTATCTTTATTATCATTATGCTTAAGCCATACACGCTTAGATTTATCCAAAAAATGGCGTACAACAAATTTTAAAGTTCTGGGATAGCTGCGCTTAATATGTAATGCCGTTGTTAAATAAATTGCCATTAACTCATCGGCAGTGAGTGCCGCTAAAGCTGTTTGTGTAATTTTCACTGTACACAGCATTACAGTTAGACTTTGTCGTTGATTTTTCGCATAATATAAATTTAACTGGCTCAATCGATTGAAAAACAATGCCAACTGTTTAGCTGTTGAAATTTGTGTATTAAATTCACTTTTCTCAACATATTTTGCGGCGTTGCGTTTAAAACGACCAATGAATAGACGTAGCAATTGCCATGTACTCCAAATAGGCCGCTTCGGTATTTCCCTAAAAAATGTTTTACATTTTTTTTTAATTAGTTTCAAAATTACATTTAATATTTTTGCTATGATATTGTGCTTACGTTATCAAACATTTCATCACCGCATTCCTTTTGCTTCCAGAAATCAACAGCGTCTTGGCGCTTTTTAATGGTTGCACATAATTTACTAGTTTTAGTAAACAGCACAATATGACGACTAAATTTGTCAACCATACAAAATACATAGAAGATAACTGATTTTGCCAAATAATGAAATTATTCACGACAGCACCTATAAACGTTAGATTTTGTTTAAGGGGAATGTTATTATTTTTAATTAACAAACTACAAACCTCAATCATTCAGCTTTAGTATGCGACGTTGTGCAACATTGTCTATGCCACCACCATCACTGTGTTCGTATGAGCCAAAACCACCATTACCACCCCTCGAGAGTAATAGTGCAACTCTAATGAACCGTATGCAGATGCGTGTGCGTGTCACTGACAGCCGTGTTGCATACCTGTGTTTAAATGAGGCAAACTCCAGTGGCACGGATGTAAATGCACCACACGCATAGAAAATTCGAAGATGATTTCGAACACGCATTCGAATGCAGCTAAGTTGAAAATTTTCTACTTCTATGCGTTTTCTATGCGTTTCGCAACCAATATTAAGTTGGTTGCTACATCGGTATACATATTTTTTGGTAAAAATTTCGTTAAATTGATTTAAAATGAAGTAGTGAAAGTTTGTTTGCCAGCAGGAAAGTTAATTAAATGGGGTTTTAAATATATTTAGAAATGGTTAATAATTATTAATTATATGTTAATTACTATCTGCATATCCATGTACATAGTACATGAATTTAAATTACATATACATAAGTAGTTACCCGTGTGCAAATACACAATTGAAACTTAAATAAGTTCAACTGTAAAAAAATAATTAAGTGAAATGAGTATTCTTTTGAATAGGGAGTTTTCAGACTTCAGAGGTTGTGCATATATTTGTATAAACCAAAATTTTCAAAGTGATATTTTAAGGCAAAGCAACTGTAATTCTTACAATACATAAAAATCGACGGAAAGCAATTTTGCAATGTGGCCGCTGTGGTGCAATGGGTAGAGTACTCGCCTGCTATACCAGAGGTTTCGGGTTCTAACCCCCGTCCGGACAAACTCCAACAAAAAATTTTCTAATTAATTAAAACCCAATTATTGGGTTTTTAGAAATAGCGGTTACCTTTCGGCAGTGAGCGGCTTACCCTCCGAGTATATATCTGCCATGAAAAAGCTTCTCACAAAAATTGCATTCGCCGTTCGTAGCCGGCACAAAACTGTAGGTCCACCCAATTAGGAAAAACAAAAGGAGCACTTCTCGAATTGGGAGAGAAGCTCGGTCAGTAAACTCGTCAGAGTTATAATAGCGCCAGTGTATTATTATTATTATTATTATTATTATTATTATATTATTATTAATTTGGAATGATCCACTTCACGGGTTTTCATCAAATTAAAAAAAAACACTAACTTCCCTTTCCAATTACAAATCACGTACCCGAGTGGTACGTTTTTTTTTTTTTTAATAATTTTAAAGTATTCCGTATATACGGCAATAATACTTCCTATCATAATTAATATCAATTCTAAATCGTCATCCATTATACATTTTATTGAATCTTTCGCGAATTGGTAAAATATGTATTTTCAAAAATAAAAATGTCGGGAATTGTATATATGTAGTGTAATTGACAGACGCAACCATGTGCATACACTGGAGCAGTCAGGGCCGCACGCAAGAAAACGTTTAGATGCGCATACGCACACGCATTCGCATACGGTGCATTAGAGTTGGACTATAATACTATGTGCATGCTGGATTTGAAACGCAACATTTTGCATTTTCGAAGATGGCTTTTCGAAAAGTGTTCATGCTGCCGCGTTTTGTAAATGCGCATTTGAGAAGTTCGAAACAAACGGAGCTAATATCCCAGATTACGCAATCAGGTGTTGATGTTTATTTTTTTGTTTTGTCTAATTAAAAAAATAAAACAAGAATTTGCAAAATATGTAATAATATAATACACTAATTTTGCAAACCAAAAGCCCATATGACACTACGTTTTTTTTTCTGGTATTCTACTAGGTTTTTTGTGTGAAGGAGATGGTCAAATACAGTTTTGCGTTGGTGTAAGCGAGCAAGATATATTAAAAAAAAACAAACAAAATACGGTCATTTTTTCTGACAATTTTTCCAATTTGACAACCATAAAAAAATTATATTTAAAATAAAAAATATATGGAAATACAAATTTTAAATTTGCCTCTTGTAAGCTTCTGCTTTGGCCGTAAGGGTAAAGAATAAGTCCGCAAGAAAAATTATATTGCGTACTGGCTTCCCTTTATAACACGGAATACAAAGGGGTTTCATAACTTTTTTATTTCAGTAATTTAAATCAAATTTCCAAAAAAAAAATAATTTTTGAAATAAATATTATTTTCATTTAGTTTGAAGTTTAATGTCATTCAAGTTATTTTTGAGGGAGTATTTGTCTCTTTTCAACCTATAGAAGAATTGTTTTTGTATTTTGACTTTCGGTGGGTTTTCAAAACCAAAAAAACCAGGGAAAAAATGTAGTGTCATATAGGCAAAACGTACCAACCGCTTTGGTATTAATTTTGATCTCTGTTTTGTTTACTTTCGTTCATTACATGTAGAGTGACGTCATCATGGAGCTCGTGTGCCCATGATCATGCTACTCTATATGCGTAATTTTGTAGGTATTTCGTTCTTGTATTGCCAGAGTGTTGCCACTATTTTCCATTCGAATGGCAAATTTTTTCGAAGATTTCAGGGTTGCTTTCTGCGTTAGCATTCAAAACGCAAAAAAATAGTTGCGTTAAGTTGCATTTTGGTGGTGGCATTTGTATGGAGAAATGTAACATTTAATGTTGCGTTTTGGACTAAACGTAAAAATGCCTCCGAAACGGAAAACGCAGGCTCACCATGAACATGCTATAACACTTGAAAGGGGTTTATTGTGATGAAAGTGAGCATAAAACCAAACTTGAATTCGACATGTCACATACTCTAGTCTGAACGTTAACCATATCAAATGAATTCAAATTCAAATTTTTATTAGATCGGCTAGTTAATTGTGCACTTGTTGGCGGCATGATGTCCGAATGTGTGGGAGATTGTGAAGAAGAGGAATTCGATTCATCGCTGCTGCTGCATGGTGGTGTACTTGTTGCCTGCTTACTATTACATTTTTATACACGCCAACCTTTTAAACGGTGAGAAAGCTTTCACCGGTCGAAAAAATGGACAAAACAGCCGAATTCAGCCAGAATGTAATGTAGAAAGTATATTTTAATTAAAGCAAATTATTTATGTATATATCGACGGCTCAGAATAAGATCGCCCTATTTCAAATATTGTTTCAAAAACGCCCTATTTGAAAAATTGTTTCAATAACGTCCTATTTCAGATTTTGCTTCAAGAACGCCCTATTTGAAAATTTGTTTCAATAACGTCCTATTTCAGACAATTATTCAAAAACGCCCTATTTCAGAGAAATATATATGGAATTTTCTCCGAAATAGAGCGTTTTTGAAGCAAAATCTGAAATAGGACGTTATTGAAACAAATTTTTCAAATAGGGCGTTTTTGAAACAATATTTGAAATAGGGCGATCTCATTCTCAGCCGTCGATATGTACATACTATATATTAATGAATATACATTTAAATATATTTAATATATATTTAAAGGATTTGTAGACTCTCTTAAGGAGCGTCTTTATACTCCCAAAATGCACACATACACACGTTTCTGGCTGTACATGCGCATTGTCGCTTGTCAAATTAGAAATAGGTCTATATTTGCGGCAGCAACAAATGCAACCCTTCTGCCGTGAAGTCGTGCTGGCGTTAAAATGTGTGCGCCCATAAGAACGTGTGCATTTTACTTTTGACAGCTGGCTGCTTTCCGCTCATTATTTACTTCTCAATTCACACTAAGGTTGTTCTCTCTGTCTAATCTTTTTGCCGAGATATCATGATATCTTGAGAAATTTCTCACACAGAGAGAGCGCACCTTTAAGAAAATAAAATTCGAACTGACTTCATTGTTAACTAGCATGTTAGTCATATTCTTTCCACTCTTTATACGACACTTGTCGCTTTGCTTTGCTTGCTTCAATTTCGAATTAATTAATTTTTTATCTGAATAAAATAAAATACTTAAAAAAGGAACTAGAAACATAAATTTAAACTCGCTTCTTCATAGAAGACTTTTGTGAATGTAATAACATGGTTGCATTTCCCGTGATATTTTTCTCATGATATCAAGTGGCCGCTGTGGTGCAGTGGGTAGAGTGCTCGCCTGCTATGCCAGAGGTCTCGGGTTCAAACCACGGTCCGAGCAAAACACCAAAACAATTTTTCTAATTAGTAAAAATCCAATTATTGGGTTTTTTAAGAGCAGCGGTCACCTCTCTGAAGTGGGCGGCATACCCTCCGAGAGTATTTCTGCCATGAAAAAGCTTCCTACAAAAAATGCATTCGCCGTTCGGAGCCGGCATAAAACTGTAGGTCCACCCAATTAGTAGGAAAAACAAAAAGGAGCACACCTCGAATTGGGAGAGAAGCTCGGCCATAAAACTCGTCAGAGTTATAATAGCGCCATTGTATTATTATTATCAAATATCACGGGTTGGGGTATGAGAAATTTGCCGAAGCTCCAAATTTGACAAGACGTGTATTTTGTTGTTATGCTCGGCAAATTTATCACACTTATGTCATCTCGGCAAATTTGCCAGGCCAAAATCACACAGAGAGAACAACCTTACTGCTTTATTACACGACTAAAAAGTCTAAACTTGTTTTACTCATGATACAAACAATCAAGGTAGTTCCATTTCACTTTGACTTTGTCATTTTTGATTATAATATGGATTATTGACGTCTCATTTTAAGTAAAAAATTTAGGATAGCGTTGCCCAATCAAAAGTTTTTGGCTGAGGGTATATTTAAACAAAATATTGGGTATTTTAAATGAAATGGTGTTTTTCACATATCGCTAGCTTAGAGTGCAAATTGTGTAAGTCCTTTTTTCAAACTTTGTAGGAGAGACAAAAAACAAATAAAATATAAAAATTTCGAAATGAAAAAAAAATTTTCTGTTCATGTAAAATTTCGGACTTACACAATTTTCTTCGTTTTTTGGACTTACACAATTTGCGTATCACAGAATAACAACGAGTAGAAATATGACAAGTATCAGAGACTTGTTTAGCGTGGTGCGTATTTGAGTTTTCCAGCTTCCACATAAAAATACACTTTTCCATAAAAATGGACTTACACAGTTTGCACTCTAAGCTAGCGATATGCTAATCAACAAAACAAATGAGCCGATGTAATGAGCTTTTCAAAGAAAATAAAATATAAGTTCATAAAAAATAAAATAGATTTATGCAGTTATTAAAGTCGAAAAATGGTATCAAAATGTCCTTTATACAATATTTGAAAACTGTTCGATTTTTTATGAATAAGGTAAGAGTTCTTGATTTTCTTTATATGTATTATTTATTGCGTACGTATAAATATATATATATGCATATTTGGTTTCAATGTTTTATATAAGAATATTACCACATTTAAAAAATATATTTATTAAAAAAATTGTTTAGCAGTAATATAAGAATGTCAATTTAGTTTAAATTTTTATGTTGCAGTTTCCTTTAGTTTTTACTTACGTTACTAAAGTTATTTTCCCTTATATTGATGTTATTTGGTATAAAATGAAAAATCTAATAATCAAATTTTATTTTTTTTTGATATTCATAAATTTCAAAGAGAAAAAGAAAAAAGAATATTTAACAATAATTGAAAGTAATTATTTAACAAAGTAATTCCTACATATACTCCTGCATATCACCATGCCATCGACCGCACTTGTTTTTCGGTTGCAAGTTCATAAGTCGTGCCAATATTCATAATTTCTAAACCACTGAAAATTTTCAATGAAATTCACAGGTGTAGTGGGAATGTAGTATGTACTATATTCCACAAACTTGTCGCAACTTATTTTAAGAATAAATCTTATTTTTTATATAATTATTTTTGATCTGGTGTATGAAGAATTTAACACGTAAATGTGCGTATTTATATATATATATATATATATATATATATATATATATATTCGTTTTGTTGCAATCGATACCATGATTACCATGGAAATAAAAAATAACATAAATGGAGGATTTTTAGCACTGAATATGGCAGCACGAAATGTCATAATCCATATAATTGTCAGGTGGTTAATATGGCGACAAAAATTTGACGTTTACACTACCTCCCTGCTAGACGGGTATTCGTTACTTTTTCAGTTATTAATTCGTTACTGGTCACTCGCTGATGCGGCTTTGTTTCAATTAGTTTTGTTAAAGCGACGGGAAAAAGGTAACCAATTTCCCCGTCGGTCTCCGTGTACGTGTGAGTGCTCTATCTCACTCTTACCCATCGTATTGTTAGACTGTTGTTTTAGTTATTAGGTCGGATATATATTCGTCACTGCTAACATATGTTTACAACAACAACAACACGGGGTAACCGATACGTTGGTTAGCTAACCGATGCATCGGTTACCCAAATCTTCCTCTTCTTTTTTTTTTTTCAAATGAATGGCTTATTTTAATTTTAATATATTTATTTAAAAAAATTTAATTATAATAAATACATTTTTTACAAATTTAGAACTTAAAAAATCTAAGTATATTTTTTAAATAACTTACAGTTATTAATTCTTATAAATAAACTAATATTTTATTAAATAACTTACAGTTTCTAATTGTTTACATTATTTATTATTATTATACTAATATTAATAAATAATTTACAATTTATTATTTAAACATTATTTCTTATAAATAAACCAGGGACCGATTTTAATCGTTATTTTCATTTCTTCGGATGAAAAAAATCATTATGAAAACTTCGTTAACAATAAAATGCAAGTATGCCGATACAATGATTTAGCACATTCTATCCAAATATGAGCTCATCTTTATTCTAAAGATTTTTATTTTTTAAATTTTTAAATAACCATTATTTACGATTTTTATTTTTTCGATCAAAAATAATTTTTATTATTGAATTTAAATTTTTCCGATGAAACTTGATCGATATTTTATGATTTTTATTTTTTCGATCAAAAATAATTGTTATAATTGGATTTAAATTTTTCCGATCAACTTTAATCAATATTGTTTAATTTTTTCTCCGATCATAGTAAACTTTTTCAAACGTTAGTGAATCCTATATTTGATGGCTTGAAGTTGACGATTGTGCCAACATTGGCGCAGTTCTATTTGAGAACAAAATTTGCAAAAAAAAAAAACAAGTTTTTAGAGTTTATTATAATCGGAAAAATTTAAATCCAATAATAAAAATTATTTTTGATCGAAAAAATAAAAATCACAAAATATCGATCGTTTCATGGGAAAAATTTAAATCCAGTAATAACAATTAATTTTGATCGAAAAAATAAAAATCATAAAATATCGATCAAATTTCATTGAAAAAATAAAAATCAAATTATAACGATTAAAAATGATTTTTTTTATAAAAATGATAATCGTTACGGTCCCTGAAATAAACTAATATTTATAACTTTGACATTATTTCTTATAAATAAACTAATATTTATAACTTTGACATTATTTCCTATAAATAAATTTCTATTTTTTTACATTATTTCTTATACATAAATAAACTATTTTAATAAACAATTTACAATTTTAAACTTTAAAATATCTTGCTACGGTTAACACTTCTACGGTTAAATTACGACTGATAGCCCAGTTAGTCAAGAACGTGTGGTCCGCCCGCTGACGCAAACGCCCGTATGCAATTTTTAGGATTTTTTGAGCCCGTGTGGCAACGGAGCAATCAGCTGTTTTACTCACACATATTTACATATATATATATTTTGTTTACATTTTGGCAGGGTTGCCATTTAGTCATTTTTGAAGCAACAAGATTTTTACTAATCTTCAAAGTGTTATGCGGATTACTCTTCAATACACAACTGTGCATTATTTGCCAAATGACAAGAAAATACTAATTTAATCGTTTTTAAAGTTGTCGTTAACGACTTTTTTTTATTAATTTAGTGACTTTTTTCGGCTTAGTTGGTAATTAAAACACATTTTTCTTGTAATTTTGTTGCTGCCCAATATATTTCCATCACACCTTGGTGATAGTTATCAAGGGCTAAAACATAAAATAACAAAAAACACAGTCAGAACATTAAATTTACAATTGAAAATCCATAAAAAAAATTATATTGGGAAGCAACAAGATTCTCACAAAAATGTGTGTCTAATTAAGAAATCTGTACTGAGTTTCTGTAACTCATATCTTTTATAGTATAAATAGATGGTGACAAAGTGTGGATCGTATTAGTGTGACATCACTTTAATTGATTTTGTTACAGAAACTAAGATTTATTGTGGCAATTTATAACTTTTTAATGTAGAAAAATTGCAAAAGAAGACCACCATGAGTTATCAATTAAGAAAATACAGCCACCATTGTGGATAAATACATTTTTTGCTTTAATTTTCAGTAATATCTTCATTTATTAGGAGTGTTCAATATCTCAAAATTTTTACATATTTTTACGAATAGTTACGAATTTATGTTCAATAACCCAAAAAATTCGCAAAAGAGAGCCAAATTGAGAGAGTTGATAAAAGCTGCAAGTAAAATTTTCACTTGCAACTACTAGCAGCTTTAAAAAAATAGCAGTGTCAAAAATATATGATCACAAAAATTTCAATTGGAAATATACAAACATTTTAAACGCAAAATTCTAATTGTGTACTAAATAAGTTAGCGCCAAAACGAATCTTGATGATGTTGTGGAATAGCCAAAGTAGAATTTTGTTTTCCTAATTCAGTTATTTCCATTCATTTCCAATTTCAAAAATTTCAATTACAACCTAACCTAAAAATCAAATTGTCAAAACAGCGTATCAGCTGTTTTCTTGCGAATATTTACGATTTTGTGTTCAATTAGGGCCTTTTCACATTACTCTGTATGACATCGGATCGACATTTTTTGCTCGGTATTTTCAGCTTACCGAAACGATTCCGCGTTGCTGTGTTTTTCACACTTGTGGGAATACTTTCGGTGCGTAATCGGCAGAAAATAGGAAAACAAACATCGAAATTTGCAAAACAAAATTTTTAACTTCAACAAATCACTCAATAATAACTATAATGTCTTCTAGCGAAGACGAAGACATTATAACTTGCTACATTTATAGCCGAAACGAGTTTTTACTGTCTTTGTTCTTCTTCTTTTATTACGCCGCAAAAATGTCTGCAGTAATTCCTCAAATTTTACTGACCGGTCTTACCGCGTTGCGGTATACCGAAATTAATCCGCTCCGATTTCATGTATGCAACACTAATGTGAAAGTGCCAATTGAAATACATGTGGTCGGTAAGGTTTCGGTATACTTTCGGTAAAAACCAAAAATGTCGATCCGATTCCGCACCGAGTAATGTGAAAGCGCTCTTACACAGTTAAGCACAACTGATCGTGTTAATATCTTTCCCTTTATTGGCCAGAACTTTTGTCTTGTGTGAGCCAACAAGGCTTGAGGTCCACAGTGACGATTTTCTTTATGAATCATTTGTATCACTAGCTCTGTAATAGGATTGTTGTATGGAAGTAGCATTGGATGTTTGGCGTCATACGTTAATCAAATAATCTATATATATAAAAGTGATTTGGTTTTTAATTGTAACGCTAAAACTTGAAAACGGCTGAACCAAATCAAATACTTTCTTAGGGGGGTTTGTTTGTTGTAACCCCGCGGAGGTTTAGTCGAAGAGAAAATTAAAAAATATTAGGGGGGCGTGGCACCTCCCATACAATCTTAATTTTTAAAGCTGATTATCTCTAAAAGAGTTCAAGGTAGGGAGCTGAAATTTAGTATAGAGGTAGGTGATATCAAAACCCTTCTCACGCAGAAAAGTGGGGGTTATCAGAAAAAAGGGCGTGGCACCTCCCATACAAACTTAATTTTTCATGCTGAATATATCTAAAATTGTTTAAGGTAGGGACTTGGAAATTGGTGTGGAGATAAACGATAACAATTCCATATTAACGCAAAATAATAGGAGTTATACGAAAAGGGGGCGTGGCACCTCCCATACAAACTTAGCGTTGGAAGCTGAATATATCAGAAAGAATAAATGGCAGGATCCTGAAAATGACTATAGAGCTAAATGACATGAAAGCCATTCCCACGCATAAAAGTGGGGGTTATCAGAAAAGGGGCGTGGCACCTCCCATACAAACTTAACTTTTCAAGCTGAATATCTATAAAAGCGTTTAAGGTTGGGACCTGAAAATTGATCAGGAGATTAACGATATCAATAGCATGTTTATGAAAAAAAAAACAGTTGTTTTGGGAAAAGGGGGCGTAGCACCTCCCATGCGATTTTAATTTTTAACCCGGATTTTCCCAGAACTTTTTTTGTTTCAGATTTTCATAAAGGTATGTACACCAATAAATTTCGACCTCCTGAGCATGAAATTGAAGTCCGTTTTCCAATACCTTGTGGCACTTTTCCGGAAAATGTGAAAAACTAGCGTTACCATATGGTAGCCGTGGGTCGCCTAGGGTACAGGTTTTTGTTTAAAGGGTAAATGATGTTTGGAAACTTTTTTTTTTAGTTTCACAGGAAAAAACACATATTTAATTCACTTTATTGAGATTTAAGTAGGTTTTAAGTAAAGTTATGCAAATAACATATTTTTTTTTTTAAATACTTCCATATGTAGGGTTGGCCTATTCTGGCCAATAGCATATATTGCACTTTGTTAGCAAATGTGCTTGATAAATAATAACAATAATTAAAAAACTTCTCTAATTGAACATGACGTAGTATATTACGACAATCTTCGTATTCGCCAGTGGAAAAATTGGAAGAGGAAATGGTGAAATATTCTTCACCCCTTCATCTTCTTGGACAAAATGGGGCAATGTCGAGCTACCAGCCATTACAACTTCTCAGTTGCCTTTTAGTTGGACCGAGCAAACATTATCTGGTTTACCCACACATTCCTCTTCAGTATTATCTTCTCCAAAAATGTTGTAATATTGATGAGGCTCCATGTATGTACCTAAATGACAGTTGGTATGTCATTTAGTCCACCATCGTCGAATGCCTCATCTTGATCTTGAATGAAATCATGCATTTTTTGTAATGTTAAACCTCTAAAAGCAGAAAATTTATAAAATTCTAACAAATTAATAACATTACATTAGTTAAATTTACACAACGGCAGAGAAAATCACGCGAAGCCCAACAAAAAAAACCTGTACCCTGGACGACCCACGGCTACCATATGGTAACGCCTTTAGAAAAATGTAAAAAAATGTTGGAAAGAAGAATTTTTTCTTTAAAAACTAATTTACATTACATACATAATTTCATTAGCTTTCAAAAAGTGTAATTATATGAACAATTTATTCTAAAAGTTATAAAATATACTTATATTTACCGACATGCCATATCTGAAAACGGGAATTTTCAGTACTAATTTTTGTCACCTCATTTTCACACGCAATAGCTTCGACATTTGAGCACAGAATAACACGATCTTTACCTTTTTGCAAAGCCACATTAATTTTTCATTGAAAATTGGCATTTTCCTGGTGTGTTTTCTTTTCCTTTTGTTTATTTTCTTGTAAATGTAAGGGGATGTTTAGCGTTACCATATGGTGCTCGTGGGTTGATTTGGGTTAAGGCTAAATATCCCTAAAAGCGTTCATGGCGAGCGTGCTGACGATATAACTCACTTGCAACAACAAGTACAAACAAATTTTCCACTGTTGAATCAACAGGAAAGCAGTGCGTACAATCAACTAATAAACGCTGTTGATAATGGAAACGGTGGCATATTTTTTCTCGATGCGCCCGTGGTATTGCATTAGCTCTTGCATCTACCGCAATTGCTGCAACACTGTTGGAAGGGGGAAGAACGGCACATTCAGCATTAAAGCTTCCATTAAACTTGCAAAGAGAGAGAGAGATTTGCGCAATAATGATCGTTGATTTGGAGGAGTGAAGATATTGCTGACGGGCAACTTCAGACAAACACTACCCGTAATTCCAAAATCAACAGCGGTGGATGAGATAAACGCATGTCTGAAGTCATCGCATTTGTGGAGGTTTGTTAAAACCATTTCATTGACCATCAATATTCGAGTTTTGCTGCAATACGATAGCAATGCAGACGCTCTTTCAAAAGAGCTGCTGCGAATCGGCAATGGAGAAGTTCCGATAGATCCTTGCAGTGGATTCGATTCCAACTGCGATTTACCAATTCGCTTCAAGTAAGGATGAACTAATTAGCAGTGTATATCCAAATATCACTCAAAATTATGGTAACTACGAATGGTTAGCCGCACGCGCAATTTTAGCAGCAAAAAATATTGATGTCAACGACTTGAATTGGACGATTCAAAATCAAATTCCGATAGATCTACGGTCTTATAAATCTATTGATCGCGTTGAAAATTAAGACGAAGTAGTAAATTACCCAGTGGAGTTATTAAACCCTCTGGATTTGCCTGCAATGCCTCCTCATCATTTGCGTCTCAAAGTTGGGTCTATTGTTATTATGCTACGCAATCTTCATGCTCCCAAACTGTGCAATGGTACAGGACTGATTGTTAAAAAGCTAATGGACAAATTAATAGTGGCAAGCATTTTGAAAGGCCCGTTCAAGGGAGAGGAATGCTTACTTCCCCGGATTACCTTATCTTCAACAGATTTGCCTTTCCAATTCAAACGTATGCAGTTCCCAGTGAAACTTGCATTTGCGATGACAATTAACAAGTTTCAAAGGCGGTCGTTGGAAGTATGCGGCATAAACCTACAAATGCCATGCTTTTCACATGGTCAGCTCTATATGGCGTCTTCCCGTGTTGGAAAACCGTCCTCGCTATTTATTTACGCTCCGGGACAGAAAATTAAAAATGTTGTGTATTGTGCAGCCTTAAACTGAATACTAAAATTATATATTTTTGAAGTTGTATACACAATGAAGTAGTGAAAAATCGTTAATTTTCTATTAAAAAGAATACCGGTGTAATAACAATTTTTGAAATCAAATTAATAAAAAAATCTATTTTGGGCAGAACGAAGTTTGCCGGGTCAGCTAGTATTAGTATAAACTACAATGGGAATAAATATGCAATGTATAAGGGTATCTGAACTTGAGATTTTACTTAATGTCTGTCAAAATGGAATATTAAAAAACTAAATTATATAAGAAAATTATTATTTATAACCGTAGCACAAAGGTAGAAATATTTTATTGTGTACATCTATTCCAAATTGCTTGTTTAATGTAAAATTTTAATAATTTGAGTTAAAAGTAGAGCTCTCGATTTTTTTTGAACATTTTCGAGTAGCCCGAACAGTTGTTGTTCAAATGCTCGAAGAGTTGTTTGTTTGTTTATTACCCGTATGTTTGTACGGGCATTTGAACAATTCGGGTATTTTGAAGTTTGTTTTTTCTTTTATTTATTATTATTTTTTTTCTTTATATGTAGTTTTTTTATTTTTGTTTTTCCGATACACATTTTTTTTTGTTTGTAAGCTCGAATGCTCGAATGTTTGTACGGGCATTTGAACAACAAGCGGGCTTCAAACAAAAACGATCAGATCGAATTGCTCGATACCCGGGTATCTAGGGCTCTATGTAGTTAAAAGTCGATTTTATTGAAAAATATATACAGTGACTCAAAAAAAAAAAAATCATACGCCAGAGTTTTTAAATTTATTTCAAATAGTTGTGTCTAAAATTTGACTCTCTTATTTTCGTTTAAAAATGTAAACAATTTTTCAATAAAAATCGCCTTAAGCAGGATTTCTAAGCTTATGGAAAATCCGAAAAATCGTAGAAATTTCTAAAAGTGGATTAAAAATTTCAAAGCGCAGCCAGAATTTATAGAAGATTTTGATGAGATTTCTAAGTGTACTGTTATGTAGCCAACCAATTTTAGTGTAAAAAGTGCTATTCTCAATGCTGTAAAAATTTCCGTCGATTTTAGTAATTTTTTTCTGTAGGGTGTTTGCGTTATATGTACGTGAGACCGTTCCAATTAAAATTTCCGAAAAGCCAATGAAATTTTTCAAAAAGTTGAATGTTGCATATTATTATATTACAATTGAATGAGCTGCAAAATTGCATACTCAAAAATCTTCTAAAAAATGTAGCTTTATAATCCTTAGCCCCTTTTTATGATAAGTACTTCCTTAACTTTGAAAAATTGGAAATACTAAAAATACTGCCTAAAAAGTTAACAATAATCGCTGCTAAATATCTGGGTTACTTTCGAGCATCACCTACATTAACCAAGATATGCGTTAGAAATATAAACACTAAAATTAAATATAAAGCACAAAAAGAAAATTATTGTAGGTACATATGAAAAACCCTGTATCTAGTAGTGCGGCTTTGTGCGACGTAATTTTTTGTCGGTTTAAATATCCCAACTTTAAAAGCTTACAACTATAAACTTAGAATTATTGGAAACCAAGGATATTATTGAAAAGTGTTAATAATTACTTGAACCTTTAGGATTCATCACGATTACTTAAATGAAATGCTTTAAATAATAAATATTCAAGAAACTAGTACTTAAAAATATGTAAGAAAAAAACAAAAAAAATTAACTTCAGATATGCTAAGTTACGACCATCTGGGGCAAGTGCAGAGTATGGGGTCGGGAAAAAAGCGATGAATTATTGTTCCCCATTCTATTTCCAATATGTGGGTATGTTTTTTTCCGTAATTGTAACAATTTTACAAAATTCAATTTTGGGCGCATAAAACTTGAAAATCTGCCTATGCGCGTAGATTTCCAGAAGAGAATATGAGACTTACTTTTGAAGTATAGTTAAAGGCCCTTGGCAACGGACAATCTGGCATGTCAAGCAGTGTGTATGTGTGAGTTTTTTTGTGTGTGTTAGTGCAATCGGCAGTCGTCGTGCTACACGTTCTTGTTCGGGCTCGCGTTGATGAGAATCAAATCTTTTAGATATTTGCGTCAATCACCCGACACTCACACATATGTATACACTTAACATTCCAGATTTTAAGTGGCCAAGGGCGTTAAGAGTTTGATATATGTATTATAAGCGATATTTGTGTACTAAAATGTTAAATTATAGTCTGAAAAAATTACATTTCTCTAGCTTAGAGTGCAAACTGTGTAAGTCCACTTTTATGAAAAAGTGTATTTTTATGTAGAACGCTGGAAAAATCAAATACGCACCGCGCTAAACAAGTCTGAGATACTTGTCATATTTCTACTCGTTGTTATTCAGTGATACGCAAATTGTGTAAGTCCAAAAAGCGAAAAAGGGTGTAAGTTCAAAATATTTATATGAACAGAAATTTTTTTTCATTTCGATTTTTTTTTCTTTTTTGTTTTTTGTCTCTCCTACAAAGTTTTAAAAAAGGACTTACACAATTTGCATTCTAAGCTAGCGATTTTTATCATTTGTAAAAAAATTGTAGTTTTTTTTTTTGGTAATTTTAATTTTGGTAAATTTTTTACATTGGCTGTGAATCCCCCCTCCCCCCCCCCCCCGAAAAATTCTCTAGCTACGCCACTGAGCTCTTGTGCAAATGTCAGTCGCTGTATTGTTCGAACGATTGTCACAAGCGCATTGTTAAGTTATTGTACATTTAGTGTAATCTCAGATTGCGACGCTTTTTCCGCGATTTGTTAATAAATCTCAACATATAAACTCTAGGTCTTTGTAGGGTTTTAAACGAGCCATTATGTCGGATGCCATGAAGAATGTTTTCTTCAATGTCATTTGTTGTAATGGGTACCGACGTTACCTTCTTCAGTTCCAGATTGATACTCTGGTCCATTGGTGACAACGCCTTCGAATGTTTTGTATGCTTCTTGCCTTAGCAAGATTTTAGGCCCGTAGAACCACAAGTTACAGGCTTCAAGCTTGCCTGGCGGCAATCCTCGCGAAATAATATCAGCTGGGTTTTCCTTGGAACCAAGTGCCGCCATTGTTCAGGGATGGTGTGTTCGTGAATAACCACTATTCGACTTGCTACAAAAGTTTGGAAAGATGCTGAATATGAGTTGATCCACGCCAACACTATCTGCGAAACTGTCCAATAGTAAGTAAGGACATCCAGTTTGAGGTCTTTCTTGATTCTTGCACTTAGTTGGGATCCCAATACTGCTGCACACAGTTCCAGACGGGGAAGAGTTTGCCGCTTCAAAGGTGCAACACGTGATTTTGCACACAGTAGGCGTACCATTACGTGTCCATCGTCCAGTTCCGATCTGAGGTAAATCGCAGTACCATATGCCTTTTCAGATGCATCTAAGAACACATGAATTTGTGCACTTGCTGGGATGTGCCCTTCAAATACGTGGCGTGATATCTTCATATTGTTCAACTTTTTCAAATCTGTTCTGAATGCCGTCCACTTTTCATGTAATTGGTCGGGCAGCGCTTCGTCATATTTGAGTTTTAGCTTCCAAAGGTCTTGAACAAACATTTTTGCCATTACTACCACCGGTGCCAGTATACCTAAAGAATCGAAGAGCCTAGCTAGGTCGACGCTTACTGAACGTTTGGTTGTCAGAATGCCATTTTCTAAACATACCTTTACGCAAAATTGATCAACCTTGGGAGGTTGGAGGCTCGTATATATATGATGATGAAATTTTAGTGTCGTTAGATGTTGTCTCGTTGTTCCCTAGTGTCCCAGTTGATTTGTCCATTGAGATTATATCCTCAAGATGGGAAGAAATCCAAAAACATACATCCATGACAAAGGAATTATTCCTGACAATTCTAAAATTCTGCATCAAAGAAAACTCGTATTTCAAATTCAACAACAAAATATATGAACAGAGATCAGGAATGCCAATGGGTTCGCCGGCGTCCCCTATAATAGCTGACATATTTATGGAAGACCTACTTAGCAAATTTGAAAGACAATCTGCGCAGAAACCGAGACTACTTACAAAGTACGTCGATGATCTATTTGCCATCATCAAAGCAGAAGATGCAGATAATATACTACACATGCTTAACAATTATAATAGATCAATAAAATTCACAATAGAAAAAGAAAACAACGGTAAACTACCTTATTTGGACACACTAATAATTAGAAGAAACAACAAAATACTTAACCTTTGACTGGCACGAAAAGCCCACTGCATCAGGGAGGCTAATAAATTATCATTCGAAGCATGAAAAGAAGATTATTATAAATACTGCCAAAAATTTTATAACTAGAGTACTCTCCATAAGTGACAAAATATACCACAAGAAAAATATCCCTTTAATTAAGAAAATTCTGACAAACAACGATTTTCCTTCCTACTTGACAAATAAAATGATAAACCTCTTCTACGTTGGAAATAAATTAGAGAGATCAAATAAAGAACCAAAGATATATAAAGCAATGACATATGTCCCGGGGATATCGGAAAGAATAAAAAGGTCCAGTATATATGACAAAGAAAATTATAATATCGCATTTACATACAACAATTCCTTAAAACTCTTATACAGTAATACTAAGGACAAAATCCCGAAATATGAGAAATCCAACGTTGTGTATGAAATTCCATGCAGTGATGACGGGTCCCACATATGCGAAAAGGTATATGTGGGGACAACAAAATCCAAATTAAAGACAAGGATTTCCGCTCATAAGTCCAATATAAAACTAAGGAATAATTCTTCGGACAACAAGACAGCCTTGTCATACCATTGCGGCAGTACGGGACATTATCCAGATTTTGACAATGTAGCAATTTTAGACAATGAAAAACACTATCATAAGCGATACACCCTTGAAATGCTACACATTTTGAACACCCCTAGTACAAAGAGAATGAACTTTAAGTCCGACACTGACAATTGCGCTCATGTATATAGAAATTTGGTCATTCGACAACAACAATTATAACAATGCATGTTTGTTTGTTCGAGCGCATCCCCATCTAAACTGGTTTCTCAACCAAGCTTAAGCAACAATAACAAAGGAGAGCTGCAGCTATATGTATATATTTATGTCTTACTGTTCGTCTTATTCCAATGTATTGTTGTTCCTGTATATTTTTGTTTACCATTACGGTATATTTTCAATTGTTTACATTTTCATGTTTCTTATATATGTATTTATGTCTCCAAATTTTGTTTACATTGTTAATTTTTTCCAATGTTACCTGTTCCATATTTTTTGTTGATTTTCTAGTCAGTCGATTAAAACAAGGGATTTGTGTAAGTTTCGCTTCTCTGTTTATGTTTATATTTAAGCATATGTATCAATACATATATGTATATAAATGTAATCATTGTGTTTGTTTTTCCAGTCCTGATGATGATCTCAGGCTGAGATCGAAATATTGACAAATAAAAATTAAAATTAAAAATTGTTTTTAATTTAATTTGTGGCCTGGAGCTCAATAAGGAAAATATATATATTCGATTAAACGGCCAAAAAACTTCATGTAAATGAAAAATGGTACAAAACTAAAAACTTTATTTATTAATTATAAAGAAATTAAATAATTTATATAAAAAATTATATGCCTATGCATTGCTCCTCACTCATACGAACACATCCATATAAATTTTATGTGGATATGAGTATGTTAAATGTGCTAAACAGCCTGGCAATTGTTTGTATGGGAAAAATGTTAGCCTAGTAATATATAGATAGTGGGCACATTTGCCAACGAAGCAAAAACGAAGTAAATCAAAAATGGTACAAAACTAAAAACTTTATTTATTAATTATAAAGAAATTAGATAATTTATAGAAAAAATTATATGCCTATGCACTGCTCCTCACTCATACGAACACATCCATATCAATTTTATGTGGATATGAGTATGTTAAATGTGCTAAACAGCCAGGCAATTGTTTGTATGGGAAAAATGTTAGCCTATTAATATATAGATAATAACTAGCCGAAAGCTTGAGTTGCCAGTGCTATATAAAAAAAAATCTGTTAGTTTCTAGCTTTTAAGCTTAACTATCAATATTAATAAATAAAAAAAATAACAATAATAATACACTGGCGATATTAAAACTCTGACGAGTTTTATTGCCGAGCTTCTCTCCCAATTCGAGGTGTGCTTCTTAACTTTTGTTTTTCCTACAATTTGTGTGGACCTACAGTTTTATGCGAGCTCCGAACGGCGAATGCTTTTTTGTGAGAAGCCTTTTCATGGCAGAAATACACTCGGAGGGTATGCCGCCCACTACCGAGAGGTGACCGCTATTTATAAAAACCCAATAATTGGGTTTTAATCAATTAGAAACATTTTTTGTGGTGTTTGTCCGGACTGGGTTAGAACCCGAGACCTCTGGTATAGCAGGCGAGCATTCTACGCACTGCACCTCAGCGGCCACATTAAAGTTTAATTGATGAAAAAAGGTGTTTTATGTATACAGTATATAATAATTAATTGAATTTCTATAATATATATCCTTGAAAAATCTCTTATCATATCCACTTTCTTCCAACAAAAAAACCTAACTGAAGATAATAACGCATGAAATTAGAAAAATATTCTAACCAAAAAACCTAGCTCGAGATAAATTGTGTAAAAATAAAAAAAAATCACTTAAAATAACCTATTTCCACTTAGGCTATTAAAACAAAATTGATAAAAAAAAATTATAATTCCTAACTCAAGTTAAGTTTTTTTAATAAACTGAAAACGCAAATAAATACGTCCATGAAGTACCCACATAACTCTAGTTAGGATGTTTTAATAAAACGATTTTTCATACAATACTAGACTTAAGAGATTTGCTAGAAGATAAGTTGTTTTAACTGGTGCAAAATGTTTCTATCTGAGTTAGGATTATTTTTATATCTTTATAACTTTTTAAATATTACTCCAATTTAAATGGGGATAAGACAGATCGAGGGGTTTTCCTCCAAAGATTAACACTATGACAATAACTCAATTTCGCATTATCTCGAGTTAGGCTACTTTAATTTGTGGGCACAGAAATATATAATTTTGTAGAGCACTTGGTCCGCGTGGAATCCGACAGTGCTGAAAAATAAACCGTCAGAGAAACTAGCTGCGCCAAAACATTAAAAAAAGTCTAAAGTTGACCACCAGCAAGCGTTTTTTGAGGAGGAACGAAAAAGAGTGATTGAAAGATACCAGTGGGCGAAGGAAAAACACGAAATGAACATGGAGGAAGGTCAAATGAAACTAGAGCTTTTAACAATTGAAATGAAATTGAAAAAGGGAGAATTAAAGTGAAGTAAACTTTGAACCAGAGATCTACATGGATTAATTACACAGTATTTTTGTAATTAATAATTAATATATATAATTAATAATTACTAATTATTATGAGCAATATTTTTTTTACATTTTCAAACACTTAAATCGAGACAAATTTCAAAAACTATTTCAGTGAAAAAATTCCGGAAAGATACTCTAGTTCACCGTTCAAGTCCAAAGAAAAGCGCTGCGAGCCTCACATTCCTGCTCATATTTATTGCAAGAAGATATTAAATGAGGAAATGAATTAATGATATTTTAAAGACTAATCATATTAATTTTTATATAATTATTTCTTGGATTTAATTTTTTTATTATAATTACAACTCTGCTTTTAGCAGCTTTAATTTCATTCGAGCTTTCTCCATGTTCCTTTCGAGTTTTTCAATTCTATCAGTCAAAAAAAAATATTTTAACTACAAGAACAAAAACCTAAAATTTTTTCGACGGCCATGTATTTTAATGAAAGTGGGTAGTATGGCTCACAACGCTGAAACAAAAATACGTATTTAACAATTTTTCGAAATTCGAACTATATTCAAAGTTATAGCTATCAATATTTTTTCGAAATTCTTTGTTTTTGCCGATTTTCTCACGATTTGTCAAACCGATTTTGCTAAATTTTGATATATATGTAGAAAATAGAATAACTTTTTATAAAATATAGTTCAATATATTATTATTTGTTACCGAAGAATACATGTTTAAGTCTGTTGGAAAATTATTGAAAATTGTAAAATATTTTTCATTCGAATAGAAAACATCAAAGAGAAAACAGCAACATATTAAATTTTGTTATTTAATAATTTTTAATAAAAAAAACTTTTAAAAAGAATATAATTAATATTTGTAAATTATTTCCTGAACCCTACAAAATTGGTGTCAGAAGTGTTGCGGTTAAACTAGTTCAGCAAATGCGAAAAATTTAAATCTAGTTTAAATCTAGTTGTATGTCATATGGCATATATACATATCTTAAATTTAAAATATCCTTGGTCGAATCAAAAGACATACATATAAACAACATTGGAAAATTTAAAGAAAAATTTATTGCGGAATTAGATATACATACATATTGCAAAAATTCCTGTGGTGTGAAAAATCGACAATCGGAGGGTATATCAAACTATCTTGGAGTCTGCATGAAACTAATACTAAAAAATGGAATTTAATCGTAGAAATTTTGAACAAATCAAATACATACATATAACGGATTTTTGGCCAAAATTATAAATATTACGAACTGCGAATTTAGTCATGATATTTTAAAGAAGTCAAAACAACTAACTAAACAAACACATTTTTCGATCGTTGAATTATAGTGGCGAATAATACGAAAATGGAAATGCAAACAATGAATATTTGAAGCGTTGACTTTGCATTGTTGGCAGCGTCATATATATAAAAGATGATATCTTCTACCAAACTGCATTTCTTATTTTTGCAAACCAACCGCGGTCCAGAACATAAAAATTGCGAATAATGTTTGCAAAAATAAGAAATGCAGTTTGGTAGAAGATACTATCTTTTATATATATATACATCAAAATTTAGCAAAATTGGTTTGACCAATATTGAGAAAATCGGCAAAAACTGAGGAACTTCGAAAATTGTTAATAGCTATAACTTGAAAATAATTCGAATTTCGAAAAACTGGGCCAAACCCTTTTTTTTGTTGTTGTGAACTATACAAAAAATTTTCAGAAAGATAGTACAACTTCGAAAAAAAGTGGAAGAATACCAAATGGCAATAAAGCGTGCAATAAAACAAGCAAGGAATATAATAGACAACAAAATGGCAATGAATCCTTCGGCCCCGTCACTGATCGCACTACCTAAAATCCACAAAGCAGGAACACCTATGCGACCAATAGTAAACCATAAGTCGGCACCAGGATATAGACTATCAAAACACCTAAACAAGCTACTAACCGAGAAACTAGACCTATCCAATAAATACACAATCAAAAACACGACGGAACTAGTCAACAAACTGAACAACCTGAACGTACCCAAGGACTCAAAACTGGTATCATTTGACGTGAAGGATCTATACCCTTCGATACCAATGACAGAAACACTAAAAACTCTAACTAAAATACTGACAGAGAAAACGAGCAAAGACATTGCAACAGATATAGTAAATACGCCGAGAATAACCCTGGACCAGAATTATTTTAAATTTGACAAAATATACAGACAAACTCACGGACTAGGCATGGGTAGCTCCACATCAGCTATCCTTATGGAAGTATTTATGCAACATTTGGAGGAAATTTACATGGAAGAACTGACGGCAAATTTGAAAGTAAATCTTTATGCCAGGTATGTAGATGACATCATCTGCCTAATATCGGGAAATAAAGAAGAACAAATTTTGGAACACCTCAACAGCCAACACAAAAATATAAAATTCACTATGGACACAGAGAGAAATGGAAAAATCAACTACCTGGACCTAACAATTAAAATAAACAAAGAGACTAACAAATTTACTTACGAAATATACAGAAAACCCACAGCAACAGATACAATAATACACAATAAATCTAACCATCCTCAACAGCATAAGAACGCCGCTTTCTATTAACACGACTTGAACGAACCTCGTTAGAAAAAGAAGCTTACAACAAAGAACTCAGCACAATATACACAATCGCAGAAAACAACGGATATCAAAAAAGTTATGTGAAGAAAATACAAAAAAAACATAAATTCAAGAAAATCAGAAACCAAAGAAAAAGTAGAGAAGATATGGGCAGTCTTATCATATACCGGAGCAACATCTTACAAGTTGGCTAAAGTTTTCCAAAAATATAACATTAATGCAGCATTTAAAACGAGGAACAATATGGGAAAACTTCTACGAAACAACATTAACAAGGAAGACCTCTTTGACAAACAAGGCGTATACAAATTGACTTGCGAATGCCAAAATAGTTATATAGGACAAACAGGACGCCAAATCAAGACGAGATATCGAGAACACATAAGGGATTACAATAAGAAAATAAGAAAATCATCAACGACAGTGGAATCAAATTTCGGCAACCACATGGCAGAAAACAAGTGTACACCCATGAAAATAGGAAAAACAGCTAAAATTCTCCACATACAGCATAAAGGAAAACGACTTAACATATTAGAAAATATGGAGATATACAAACAAAAAATATTCGTAGGTAAAATAATAAATGAACAAATAAACACCGCATCGGATACATTACTTGAACCGCTTAAGCTACTATACCCGAAAGAGGACAAAAGACCTAAAACCGACATAAACAAAACAACACACAAACGGGCAATAACGGGCTTTTACCTACCTGCTTAATGAGGGTACAATAATGAATATATGACAAAAAATAGATTTGCATACCTAAACACACAACACAGACTCACACACACACACGTCACCCGAACTCACGAATGCACGAACACATCACATGAAAACGAAGTACCTGAACAAAACGACGGAAGTTAGTTACTATAAATACTATCGAACTTACACAAAATAACTCAGAACGAAAGAAGACACTGAAGATGGCGCATATTAGCCGAAACCGGTTTGTCTCCAAACCAAACTTGACAAGGGATGACGGAAAATCGTTCCACAATACATCATGATCATATTTCCTCGTTGAAAAGAAAAGTTCTTGGGTACAGTATTTTCCAATATATAAAATCCAGATATTGCATATTCTTATATAAACTTATGGAATTTAAAACCCCGAATTATCTCTATGAAAAATTACAACTATCCAAATCATCGAGGCACAAACACCTGATAATACCGAGGTATTCTTCTTTGTCCTCATCAAGACTATTTTTCGTTAATGCTGTGAAGCTCCATTCAATTTCAATTTATTAAGTCAATGATTACAAAAAATCTTACAGACTAGATACAATTCTAGATACAAGTTTTATTTTCTTTGTTTTTTTTTTTTAATATTAAGTGAACACATAAATGTACAAAAATATGCATATACATTTTTGCAAACAATAAAATACAAAATTAGACTCACTCAGTAGGGAGTGATATACCCAGTAAGGGGCGAGTGTGCCTTAAAGGACACTAATGGCCAGAAAGGACCCAGTCAAAAATTAATATTGCATATTTACTGATTCATTTGTAAATCAATAAAATCCAAAGACCCCAGTCACTGATAGTATGAAGAGATCTTAGAGATAAATTGAGATCGAGGCATGGCGAAATCAAGATCTAATTTTTGGATAAATTCTATTCATCTCACTAGCGATTCTCGATGCATAATTAAAATAATTTGACCACTACATCAACATGAAGAGGGTAGGAGAAACGTAACATCCTAGAAGGTACATTTATATAGATTTTCTCAAGAAGTGGCGGACAGTCAATTGAGCCAACTACTATATAACAACTATAAAAAGGTGATTTACGCCCATTTTACTTCTGCGTGAGGTGTATGATAGCAGCTTTCACAATTTTCCGACTTTCTTTTATCTTTTCTTTAATCCTTCTTCTATCTGCATTTATTTTTCTCTTTTTCTTCTTTTTTTCTTTTTACGTTATTTTGTAAAGTTATTATAGTTTAAGTTTTAACTTGTTTAGTCTTTATTTGTCAATAACAATTTTCCTTGTTCAAATATATGCCAACTTTATTTTTTGGATAAGATTTGTTGTAAAAATAGAATTATGCAGTTGATGTATTATAAAAGACATTGGGTCATATTAATAAAAGCCAAGCATTTGCTTTTGCTTAAGATTTCAGACCTTTTACTCAAATTTTGAAATTTGGTTCATACAAATTAATGTCAAATTTTCGAAATCTTGAGTAAAAGCATTTGCTTGGTTTTTATTAATACGGCCCATTGTCTTAAAATGCAGCCATGTGAAATAGGTTAAATAAATTGAATTGAATTGAATTGAAAATCGCTAATGCAACATACAATCCAAATATACTTAAAAAAGTCGCCGCGAACAAACTTAACGCGAGTATTAGCGATTGGAAAAAATGAAACAAGATTGATTATTTTAATTGAAAAAAGTGGTCAAGAAAATGGTAAGTAAATTTATGTCACCACGTGTCCAAGGTAAAAGGAAACAGACCTAATATATGAAGAAGTCACTGCCAAATACTGCCGACGCTGTACTGTCTTTGTTCTGGCAGTCACTGCTCATATTAGACGCATCAGCTGATTTCTAAAACCGCCACTGCCCACTGCCACATCGCTAATGTAATTTTGGCTTTATGTCGAATTTTTTCCAAAATATGACGAACGCTTTTTTTTAAAGACGAAACCTTTGACTAAGGGCCTTTTCACATTACTCGGCACGACATCGGATCGACATTTTTTGCCCGGTATTTTCAGCTTACCGAAACGATTCCGCGTTGCTGTGTTTTTCACACTTGTGGGAATACTTTCGGTGCGTAATCGGCAGAAAATAGGAAAACAAACATCGAAATTTGCAAAACAAAATTTTTAACTTCAACAAATCACTCAATAATAACAATAATGTCTTCTAGCGAAAACGAAGACATTATAACTTGCTACATTTATAGCCGAAACGAGTTTTTTACTGACTTTGTTCTTCTTCTTTTATCACGCCGCAAAAATGTATGCAGTAATTCCTCAAATTTTACTGACCGGTCTTACCGCGTTGCGGTATACCGAATTTAATCCGCTCCGATTTCATGTATGCAACACTAATGTGAAAGTGTCAATTGAAATACATGTGGTCGGTAAGGTTTCGGTATACTTTCGGCAAAAACCAAAAATGTCGATCCGATACCGCACCGAGTAATGTGAAAGCGCTCTTACTTTGGTTGATAATTTTCTCGTTTTTACTCTTAGGGCCGTTTACTCAACCTCTGATTAACGCTAATCACGGTAAAAGTCCGGTTAAACATCATTATCGACTTCATCAAACCATGTATTTATCGTGTGGTCGATAACGCAGTCCATAAGTTAACCGGCCCTTTATCCTCCGGTTAGCATTAATCAGAGGTTGAGTAAACGGCCCTTAATTTGACATTGACGCTCTTTTTGCAAGTACTTGCAAGTAAAGTTGTTGAACAAAGCTATTATCCTGTTATTAATTTATATACATACATATATATTTACATTTTGTTTGGGATTTAAAAAAAATTTATAAACGTTTTCTTTTTCTTTCTTTTTAAAAATTAAAGTAATAATAAATGGTTCGTTTAAGTAGACATACTATTTTTTCCATGTGAACACATATCGCACACTAAATCAAAAAGCGTCACAACTCAAAATTTTTCGAAATCGGGTTTCTTCCATAAATTGGTACACAGAATATATCTCTAGCGGCTGCCAAAAAATCTTTTTCATCAGAGTCTTTTTTAACTGAGAAATAACTATTATACGTAGCCTTTTCCCATATCATTGTATATAAAAATTAAAAAGTTTTTTGCCTCTCCTGAAAATTTTTGAATTTTGAGTTGTAACGCTTTTTGATTTAGTGTGCGATATATGTATATTCGTTAACATTTTACAATCTTTTTGAGTTAGTTGTATAATGCTGTGAAAATTACTGTTTAAATATTTAATAACTAAAAATGTTCAACTGGCAACCCTTCTACCTTGCAACCATGCGAACGATCAGCTGACACGTTTTTACGTAAAAAATCAAAATGATTTTGATTTCTGCGGTACGGGCATCTGCGTCGTACGTCGTTGAATAATCGGTTACATACAAGTCCCATTGAATAGGTTGGATCAGCTGACACGGTACACGGGTTTACGTTCTCGACTAACTGGACTATGACTGTAGAGCGCCTGCTCGCCGCCAAAGGCAATCTGGAAAATTCTGGCAACACTGGTCTTTTCTTCTAGATCTGGCAGTTTCATTAGAAGGGTGTTCAGTCATTATAAGTGATGTGAGTTGAACCAATTATATTCGTCACAATATTATCGGCTGTACTATTTTAAAAATATCGATATATATATATATATCGATATATATGGCCCATTCCTACGGTTCATGTAATTTGCTAAGCTCAACGAACGCTATAATTTTTTACCCTATTTGTTCATTTACTCCAGGACACTGGATTTACTCACGCTAAGCTCAAAATTGTAATTGGTTAAATCACATGGCGACTAAATTGGTTGGTATATAAAGCGTTTGTGTATAAATAAATGCAAGTTATACCTCGGTTCGGACGGATCAACTGTTATGTCACAGATAAAGGAGCAAATGGAGAATATGGCCCAGTTTCACCAACCGGTCTCAACTTAGGGGTCGGCTTTCCATTATTCCAGCACGCCCTGAGAAAAATGACTTATGCAGGGCGGTAGAGGGGGTCTCACAGATCTCAAAACTGAAAACCAAACTTGCCGGAGGCTTATAGTTCCCGAGATATTCCTTCTTAAAGTTGTGAAAATACTATGCAGAAGGACATCACCGTGGCGGTAGCCACGGTTGGGGCACACGTCCGGACGGATGGCGTAGCCCAGGGTTATTTTTTATAAGCGCGGCCGAAGGCCGCCAACGCAGAAAAGTTTTTTTTTTGCAAAATTTTCGCTAAACTCCATGTGTGGTGAAATTTGTATGGGAACTTTAACAGCAAATATCTCGGGAACTATAGGCCTCCGGCAAGTTTGGTTTTCAGTTTTGAGATCTGTGAGAGCCCCTCTACCGCCCTGCATAAGTCATTTTGGAACAAGTAAAGAATACCGTCCGGTGAGCTAAAAAAAAAACAAAAGTGGGCGTGGTCCGCCCTTTTGGTCTGATTTCAGTGATATACTTTTTTTTTGGCGCAAACGATTTTTGAGGGAGCTAGAGGGGGATGAAGTTTAAAAAACCATTTTTTTTAAAAGCCAAAATATTCACTCAATTTTTAAAATTAAGGCATCGTTGGAAAGCTTACTTAAATGCCTTTCATATGATACATAAATATTTCCCCAAATTCCACACAAATTTTGTAACAAAGCAAAAAACTTTAATTTTGGTAATTTTTTTTTGTTTTTTCTTTTTTTTGTTGAAATGACCTTATTAACACTATACAAAGTTATTTATATTAAAAAGAACGTTAAATTACCTTTCATTTGATATATAATTTGTTACGAAAATTTTGTTAAAAACGTGCAAAACAATTCTTGTTAGTTATGTATAATATCAAGAAAGCATCTATAGCGCGGACAACAGTACTTTTATACAGAACCCCGAATAGCGTTGGCGGCCTTCGGCCGCGCTTTAAAAAAATAACCCTCAGCCGGCAGAATTCTACTTCCGCAATAGCATCTATGGGGAAACTTTCCAATAATGTCACACGCCCCCAAAAAAACGACTTCTACCGGGGGGGGGGGGGGGGTAGGGGAGGGGAAGGGTGTTCTGAATCTGAATTTAGGCGCCGGACGTACCTCGTTTTATTTATGGTTAAAGTTTAGTAACTCTCCATAAAAATACGATAGATAAAGAAAAAACTTTTGCGGAGAACAGATTTTGCGTTGGGACCTTCGGCCGCGCTTATAAAAAAATAACCCTCAGCCTCCAGAATTCTCTTTCCGGAGTAATATCTATAACCCTGGGCTACGCCATCCGTCCGGACGTGTGCCCTAACCGTGGCTACCGCCACGGTGATGTCCTTCTGCGTAGTACACCCTTCGTGTGTCAGAAAAGCCTACTGTACAACTTTTTTCATGGTTCTCTGTATACCTAAAACTACTAAAACATCTTTTCATTTCACGATAGCTAATTATATAAAGTCTTGCTATAGAGCATAGTATATGAAATTAAAGATATTTTTATGCTCTTTTAAATGAATATAATTTTTAATATACTTAATAACAAAAAAAAAAAAAAAAACAGTTTTTCCCTAAAAAAAAAATACCAAAATTTGAGTTTTTGGTTTTTTAACAAAATTTGTAAGGAATTTACGAAAATTTTGATACGTCATATGAAAGGCCTTAAATAAGCTTTCCAACGATACCTTAGTTTTAAAAATTGAGTGAATATTTTGGAAGATATAGGCTTTTTAAAAAAAAGTTTTTTTTAACTTCATCCCCCTCTAACTACCTAAAAAATCGTTTTCGCCAAAAAAGAAGTATATCACTGAGCTCAGGACAAAAAGGCGGACCACGCCCACTTTTTGTTTGTTTGTAGCTCACCGGACGGTATCCTTTACTTATGCCGTTTCCGATATATCGCAATATCTAATCGGTGAAGGGTGTACTACGCAGAAGGACATCACCGTGGCGGTAAAAAACGAGAACACGATTCATTCGCTTCAGTTTTCAGCTGAGCCGTGTTTGCTTGTATAGTTAAGCAAAGCAACGCGATTTGGGGGATTTCATTTTACTTCCAGCAATTAGTTGTGTCTTTGCATTTTTTCTGCTTTTGCTTATTTTGCTGAAACGATTTGGTTACGCATATTTCGATTTTTTATACATATTTACTTATGTATGTATGTATGTACACATAATATGTATGTATGTCCATTTGTAAACATCTTTTCATGTTGAATTCTGCTTAAAAACTAGTTTCAGCAAAGTAAGCAACTGTAAGCAAAAATTTACCACTCAACTAAGTGCTGGAAGTAAAAGCAACCCTCTCAAATTGAGTTGCTTGGCTTAACTATACAAGCAAACACGGCTCAGCTGAAAACTGAAGCGAATGATTCGTGTTTTCGTTTTTGGCTCGGCTGAATTCAGCAATAAGCAAAAAACATCGGCTATTGCTGTTTTGCAGCAAGCAAATTCAAACCCTGGTCGAAAACCTCTTCACTGCATCCCAAAACAGTAGATGCATTGTCGACTAACTCCGCACCGCCTCCCATAGCACTGCCACTCAGAACGGCAGATGAATTGTCGGAAAACTCAGCACTGCCTCCCACGCGCACCTTTGAATTGTCGACGATCATAGCACTGCCTCCCATAGCGGCAGCCAACGATGATAGAGATTCAGCCGAAGAAGAGTTTGAGCGGCTCTTATTAGCTGCTGGCGCAACACCAGAGCCCGCAACAATTGCACTAATACTTTTTAGCTCCAAATGTAGAGATGAAATAATTGCGTCGTTATTCGAGAGTTTAGTTTGCACTAAAATTGATTCTGCTTGTAGGGCGTCGACCTTTTGCATTAAAAGATTTCGGTCTTTATGCAGAGCATCAACAAGAGAGATTAAACGAGTATTCTCCATACGAAGAGCAGATATTTCACTAAGTATAATACCCAAGGTATCTTGTAACTTTTTAACATCATTACTCACGATCGATGCACTCCCTATTGTAGCCAATGTAGACGAGTTGTTGACGATCTTTGCACCGCCTCCCATAGCAGCAGGCTGCAATGGTTGAGAGGAGATTTTCGGCAAGTTAGCACCAACAATTTTTTCAGACACTTTGGACGAGTTGTTGACGATCTTTGCACCGCCTCCCATAGCAGCAGGCTGCAATGGTTGAGACGAGATTTTCGGCAAGTTAGCACCAACAATTTTTTCAGACGATTTGAACTTTTGCGAATTGTTGTCATCAATACCAACAACAACACTTGTAGTTGCCGAAGAAGCACTAATAGATTTTCTGCGCCCGGCCATGCAGCGTTTGCAAAAAAAGATTTATTGTTCGTGTCGAGATAATCAACGTCTTCAGGCAACAAATTTACACACTTTAGGTGAAAATACTCTTTGCAAAGAGCACATGCCACCTTCGGTTGGTCTCGTTCAACTCTCCGGCCACACACACACGGCATGACTGACAGATATGTACATATGTATGTTTGTATATTTGTTGAAACTTTGTTTAAAATGCCGAGTAAATATTTATTTAAATATTTATTTATTCAAATAAACAATATGTTATATGAAAGTATAGGAGTCACTGTCTCAATATGTTATTATTTAAAACTGTCACCATTGTATAATTGGATGTCAATTATTATATCAAATGGAAAAAGATACAAATAATTAAATTAAAACCACAGCGGAGCGAAATAAAAAACACGACCGCTCTCTTCGACGAATCGTATACATGTATTAATGTCTAGATAAATTAAAGTTCGTAATTATATATTCACTGAATTTTGATTTTGAGAATTTGTACATTTAGTATGTGGCCCGTAGTTTTTTTTGACCCCGGGCCCGGATTTTCTCTCGGCGGACCTGCAACAATGCGATGTAGCTCAGGTATTTAAGCTCTCAGCATAGAAATATTAATTTCCTTTTCATCTAGTTTTGTACATAGGGAGCGAATCTCATCAACCAGATTGCCAGTTTTTTGCACAATATTTTTTTTTTCATCATTGAGAGCAACTACAAGCGAGAGAATTCGAAAATTCTCGTTTCTTAAAGCAGAAATCAGATCAGATAAAGCGTTCAGTGTCTTATGTATGCGAATATTGTCATTATCTCATTAGAAGGGGAGGTTACACGGGTCGGATTTTTTACAATAGAACGGCGTATTTGACAATTCAACACACTCGGTATGAAAATATATGTTGGATTTTTCACAGAGAACTTTATTATTATTTTTGCGATCAACTTTATTGCCACAAATACATGGCATGACAATTTAGATTCAGATTAGATTTTTATATTAGCATATGTAAAAGTATGATTTAATGATTAAGGGCCGTTTACTCAACCTATGATTAATGCTAACCGGAGGATAAAGGGCCGGTTAACATAAGAACTGCATTACCGACCACATGATAAATGCATGGATTGATGAAGTCGATAATGATGTTTAACCGGATTTTAACCGTGATTAGCGTTAATCAGAGGTTGAGTAAACGGCCCTAAGTGTAATGTTTGAACTTAGAGTCTCTGTCCCCACAAAAGTTAAAAACACGTAATATATTTATAAAAGATTATAAGCAAGAGAGCGAAAACAAACACGTCCGCAAAAACCTTTCCATAGAATTAAAAATGAACTTGATTTTCGGAATCAGCGATCGATTTTATATATTGATAGGACAGTGGCGTTCGAAGTATTTTTTGGCCGTAGAGCCAATTAATTAGTAATGGACCCAATAATAATTGAACTTCTGTATGGAAAATCGAGCTTGATTATCAGCGTAATGAAGAAAATGTGATAATTACTCCATTAACCGCCTGTGTGAAATCAGTATAAGGTCAATACGAGTGTAAATGTTGCAAAGTTTGATGTCCTTACCTGTTTAAATAGCGAAGTTATGCCCCAAAATGTCCATATCGGAACAATCGGTTAAGGTAATGCTAAAGTTTGGTCATGACGACGCTTCCAAACAATACTGTACTAAGTCGACTTAGTACATTTTCCCGTTTTTTTGCGTTTTCAAGTATTACGTGTTTTAATTTAGATGCTGTCTAATTTTGGTATCAATCGGACAATCCAATCAAAAGTTATAAGCAAAAGTGGACATAAAATACAACTCGAGATTTGTACAGATTAAACATTTTGAAAGCTTGCCATGAAAAGCCACGTAGCAAATTTTTATTTTCTCTTACGGCTTTATATAAAGCGTGCCCTAACTTTGTTATTGTCGAGTTTTGGTGTTGATCGTTCAATCCAAACAGAAGTTACAAGTGAAAATATACTTAGCATACAACTCAAGTATCATATCGAGTTTAAACTTTGAGAGCTTCTCCTGCAAAACACAGTTTTTAGACTTATTACAGTTTTGTTTGGAAGCGTCGATGTGCAAAATTTGGGCAATTTATCTCATAAACTGAGTTATTAACAAAAAAGTCCAAATTGATGGCAATTTTTAAATACCGTTATCTCATAAACCGTAGCCAATTTGGGAAAACTAATGATGACATTGAATTTAGAATGCCCCAATTAAGTAAGAACAACCGCCAAAATCTTTACGCGGGAAAATGGTTCAAAACCTATGTAAAGTTTATAGAAGGCAAAAAATTACCTTTAGAGCTCTGAAACTTTTTCCTAATTTGCTCGAAAGTAAGAGCTAACTTTGACTTTCTAAAAACACCATCGTATTCTACAGCCAAACATTATTTTGACCTCCCTACAGTGTAATCACTGATTTAGACAATACACTTTGGTTTTATTGGAAATAAGTATTTTTTCTGTCTTTCAGACGACTGGACTTACTGGGATGGCCGTTGCAAGCAATCCCCATCATACTCTCGGAGCTCTATATGGCAAAATATTAAGAGCCCTGGCTAAAATGCCTCAAGGTGCTTTATATCGAAAGTATACGGAAAAGGTTGTACATAGCAGACTTGCAGCAGTAGAGGCGGTAAGTTCAACTTACGCTTTTTTAGGTTCCGATTTTCATTTTAATTTTTAATGAGAATATGGCAGTTTCTTACAATTTTTATTTTATTTTTACAATTTTATTTACATATAACTTTTATAAAAACGGCGTTCATTCCACGTGTTGACTTCCAATGTTTCGCAATGAGTACACCCCTGTCCTTTATTATTGGAATTTTTTATAATTTATTCTCTTAATATTCATTCACTACTTTATGATTAACAAAAGTGTTGTTTATTTTATTCTTCTCATCGTTTAAAGTACAAGACCGCTATCAGGAAAATATAATACCGTGTACCTCCTGCTATCCAGCAGAGTTAAAATTGTTTTAAGGGTTAGTTACTTTACAATACAAGCAACAATTAACGTAGATTTTTGGATTTTCTTCATAATCCAACTAGATTTTTTTCTAGCGAAAAACAGTTAAATATGGGCTTATTATATCGACGCTTCCAAACAATACTGTACTAAGTCGACTTAGTACATTTTCCCGTTTTTGGCGTTTTCAAGTAGAGCGTGTCCTAATTTAGATGCAGTCTAATTTTGGTATCAATCGGACAATCCAATCAAAAGTTATAAGCAAAAGTGTACATATCGCCCGTTTTATGCAATAGGGATTTAACTCGAAATTTTCGATTTCTGGGATTTTGCCATATATTTCAATAACTGGGTCGTACCTTTAAGTCTAGTCTTATAAAATACTCAAAAAGATAAAAATAGCGCAAATAAAAGTGATTTTGTAGTTA
This sequence comes from Urophora cardui, assembly GCA_960531455.1. Taxonomy (NCBI): domain Eukaryota; kingdom Metazoa; phylum Arthropoda; class Insecta; order Diptera; family Tephritidae; genus Urophora; species Urophora cardui. The sequence continues at coordinate 52,449,624 of OY482671.1, forward strand.
GCCGTAGAAGGAAACTATATGAAATTATAAGTTTATTTGCGTTTTCCCAAAAAAAAATTTTTTTGAGTTAAATCCCTATTCCATAAAACGTGCGATATAATACAACTCGAGATTTTTACAGAATAAAAACTTTGAGAGCTTGCCACGAAAAACCACATAGCAAATTTTTATTTTTTTCTTCCGGTTTTATCTTAAGTGTACGCTAACTTTGATATTGTCGAGTCTTGGTGTTGATCGTTCAATCTAAACAGAAATTAATAGTGAAAATATACTTAGCATACAACTGAAGTTTCATATCGAATTTAAACTTTGAGAGCTCCTGCAAAACACAGTTTTCAGACTTAGTACAGTTTTGTTTGGAAGCGTCGATATGCAGTTATTAAACTGTTCAACTTTTATTTTGTTCCGTAGTAAAGTATACGCGATTTTGCAAGTGTATTCGTATTTCGTCATAACATAAGGAAATAAATACACTTTTTAGCCTTGCAAATACCTAAAATTTATAGTTATATACATACGCGAAAACCCGGTCTATAGAAGGTCTTATAGCATTGACAAACGGCAGCGATAATCCGGAATATCTAGCTAATTCGGACTTAACTTGAGAATTAACTGGAGGTAATCCGGAATATCTCTTGAGTTAGTCCTCAAAATTTTAGCGGATTAGAACATTTTGTAATGACATCCCTGTCTATTGTGAATGAAAGGGAAGAAAAAGAAGAAACCAAGGCAGATCTAGGAAGGTAGGCGCATAAGTGAATTCAGAAATTTTGAATGTAATTTGTTATTGTAATTGGTAGAGTATAATGTCAAAATGATATTTCGCCTTGGTTGAAATCTGAATTCGTTTGGGACTCGCCCATTCCTATTGAGCATGATGTGATTTCGTTTTGATTTTTACATTACCCTACCTTTGGAAATAAAACAAGAAGTTTTTGAATTCGCCGCTGCAGCTACCTTCCTTCAGCTGTTTTGTTAATCCGCAATACTTGCCGTCTGTCAGGCTAAAATTTTAATCGAATTAAGTGTTGCGGTAATCGGGATTATCGCTGCCGTCTGTCAATGCTATTAATCAGGGTTTTAATATAGTGTCCTGTTTTGATATTCTACCACAAATACTTCCCGGGTTTCTTAGTACCAAAAATTGCATCGGGGATACCACGTCCCCATTTAAAATAACTCACAATTTCTATAAGGTTTGTTTACTGAGCTGGTCTAGGTTACTCTAGATTGAACTAGATCACAAAATTGTGTTTCATAACAATTTTTCGAACTCTAAATTGCTCTGATTTACTCTACATTTTGTTTCATGAGCCTGCTCTAAACAGATCTAGAGCACAATTTTTTGCTCTAGCTTTTTTTGTGGAGTAAGTTAGAGCAGTAAATTTTTTTTTTCTTGACAACTATCAACAAAATAAATAAATAGGATTTGGAAAAAAAAAACAAAGAAAAAATGGAAAATCTGCGTATTCAAAATGAAAAAGGGAAAATCGTGGACATAGAGTGTGGTTGTTTTCTCAATTTTTGGGTGCATTTATATAAACCCATTAAACACTGAAAAAGAAATTATCAAACGTTTGAGAAAATATTGTTTCTAAAGTTGAGAATCATCATCATATTTTCAAGTGTCCATCAAACATTGTTTATCAATTTTAGATTAACTTACAACACATTTGAAAAAAAATTGTTTCGTATTTTGTACTATTTCACGAATTTCAACATGTGAAGGTTTGAAGGAACGAAGAAATTTTGTGTGTTTGCAAATTTCAGTCAGCGTTCGTTGTTCTACTCGAGCAGTTCCTTAACGGTTGAAATGATGATGGTTGAAAATGATTGTCTGTAATAATGATTCTGTATTTCTTACTCTTATTTTGTTTGTTTGTTTTTTGTGAAACATAAAATTTAATAAAAACATATGTAGTTGGTTTCCGATATGTGTGTATATACATATATTAAAAAATAAATTTTTATAATATTCATGTAATTGTACAAAAGGCACCGGCGAAATTCACCCGCACGGGTAAATGAAAAACATCATATAAGCGTACAAATATGTAATACATACCAGGGTTTGAAAAACTGCCAGCAAAACAGCAACAGTCTCGAAAAATAAGCTGCTCCTGTTCTGCGAAAGTTGTCATTATTTTTTTAGAACTTTTGAGTTTTGATTTCCTTTGAAAATATCTACATTCGAAGAAGAGAGCATTCGAATCATTTTTTTTGTTTCTCTGTGCTGTTGCTTTGCTGTGTAATTTCAAACAGTTCAGTTATCAGCAAAACACAGATAAACAAAAATTTAAATTTTCAGTACGGCTTTTTGAAATTTGTGTTTTTTTTTACCTTATAATTTCGATTGTGTTCACATAAAAAAAAAAACAACAAAATTCCTGTAAAAAAAAATTATGTTTGCATTTGTTGTTGTTTTACTGTGCTGTAAAAATTTCCACAGTACAGCAACAGTCGACAGTAATTTTTGGAAATTGAAGGCTGCATAGTTACAGTACAGTAGAATTTTTTATTTCTTCTACTTTTGTTGCGGTGTTCATTTTTTAATTTTGAAATGAAAATGAAATTCAAAGTAAATGAAAAAAAAAGTTTAAGTAATTTCAAACCCTGATACATACATTTATTCCCAATAAACATTTTTCTTCATTTTCAATTTGAGGTTCATTTGAGAAGTAACCCTATTGTCAAATATCAAACGTTTGTTATCAAATGCACCTCAAATTTCCCCTGATAGCGTTCTCAAAAAAAGGCTCATTTTTAGTATGGGATTTTGGGCTGAATCTTAATTTGATAAATTCCATTTTCTCAAACCCATTTCAAAGGTGGTACGAAATGGAATGCAATCACCCGTGCGGGTGAATTTCGCCGGTGCCTTTTGTACAATTACATGAATATTATAAAAATTTATTTTTTATATATGTACATACACACATCGGAAACCAACTACATTTATTAAATTTTATGTTTCACAAAAAACCACAAACAAATAAAATAAGAGTAAGAAATACAGAATCATTATTACAGACAATCATTTTCAACCATCATCATTTCAACCGTTAAGGGACTGCTCGAGTAGAACAACGAACGCTGACTGAAATTTGCAAACACACAAAATTTCTTCGTTCCTTCAAACCTTCACATGTTGAAATTCGTGAAATAGTACAAAATACGACAGAATTTTTTTTTCAAATGTGTTGTAAGTTAATCTAAAATTGATAAACAATGTTTGATGGACACTTGAAAATATGTTTACTATCAAATGATTCTCAACTTTAGAAACAATATTTTCTCAAACGTTTGATAATTTCTTTTTCAGTGTTTAATGGGTTGGGAAGTGGTATTGAAACAAGTAGCATTCAAAGCGGACGGTCAGCATTGGCTAATGCAAGCGAGGGCTCCTCTCTATTTACCTATTCTGCTGGCGCTGTTGCTGCTGCTAACACTCTCACGCGTGCTTTAGTTGGTGCAAATACTGGTCTTTCATCGCAACGTCTTCGTCTTCTACTGCGTCTACTGCAGAGAATGTGTTATCAAAGCTGTTGACTCCTGGAATGAATAAAGCAAAGAGTACATCAGTTGTTGCTTTTTCTAATACGGCTGAGATTCGCAATGCTAGCAATGCTAATGATCGTTCAATTTTAGTTGTTGGAGACTCAGATAATACTCCCTCTGCTGCTTCAGTAATGTCAGATGGTTGGACAAAAGCGATGAATCCTAAACGCCGAACACAATTGAATATCGTTGGTCTTAATGTGAATACTGATCTTGATGTGGTAAGTCGTATTAAATGGCTGCACTTATCATCGTTTTTGCCTCCTGTCACAGCTGACAATATTATTGTTGGCAACCCTGCCACCATGAGAAACAATCTATCGACTTATCGACTATATTTTATCACCCACATCGAAAGAAAAATACTTACCACGTTTTTCCGGCCTTTTGGATTTGAAGAGGAAGCCGAATGGTATATATAATCATACATACTAAAAATATTTAAGATATTTACTCATTGAAATGTATTTTATTTTTATGAATTAATAAAGTTAAAAGCTACATGCTATTTAAAGCGGAATCCTCCATCAGTCGTATAAAGAGTGGAAAGAATATGACTAACATGCTAGTTCACAATGAAGTCAGTTAGAATTTTATTTTCTTAAAGGTGCGCTCTCTCTGTGTGGCAAATTTCTCAAGATATCATGATATCTCGGCAAAAATATTAGACACAGAGAACAACCTTATTAAGTTTAACAATACACTCAACCGCAATCAACTTAATGTTAATGTTGAAAATGGAAAAGGCATACGATTTTTTATGGCTGACGAAAAGTAACAAGTTCAACTTTTGTCTGACGAAAACTATCAATTTCGTTTAAACAACAACAATTTTAATGTAAAAACAGTTATAATTACTGATGTTCTACTTTTCGTACAGAATTTTTTTATTGATAGCTTTCGCCAGAAATTTTAAATGTGTTAGTTTTCGTATGGTACGACGATATGTATATTTACAAATATTTATTACACAAACAAATTTCTTAACTATTAGCGACTAAGAAAAAAAAATGAGGCAACTTGTTAGGCAATAAGAATATTAATAAAAAATGTATAATTTTCAAGTTAAGACCTACTTTTCGAGTAATCATAATGCAGTGCTCTGGTAAAATAGAAAGGAAGTAGGAATGGACGATATAGATAGCAACTGACGCTATTTTCTGACTTGTGTACTGAGTTTGGGGGAACTGTAAGGTAATAGGAGTCAGCACATCGCCCATGGCTTCGCGTGTTCACGTTAAAGAGGGATATACTCCACCGAACTGGACAAGGATAGGTCTTACAGCCTCATTCCCTTTGAAGATATCGTGTCCAAAACGTTGTCGTTCGTGTGCTGGTATTATTAATGACGACACGATAAGCAAAACGAAAGCCAAGACGATAACAGCTGATTGCTACGTTAAAATTGTAAGAAATTGGTGTTCCCAATCACGAACAGAAGTTGTGAACGCGAAAACGAACTGTCAAAATCAAACGATAGGTTCGGAGGTATCGTTTTGGCAAAAAGTTTGAAAATAAGTAACAGGAAGTATGTATAAATTGAATATTATGCATTTTATATTATCAATGTGTTTTTTAATGTTATATATTACAAAAAACAATAAGCACGTAATTTCTGGTGCTAGCCCATGAGATGGTGGCAATGCAGCACTAAGAAGGTAGGCGCAGTGGAGAATTAAAAAAAATTCTTTTTTTAGTTACGATGGTAGACTATTATATCAAAATCAAAGCCAGTTTATATCATGGCCCAATAGGAATGACCAGATATAGGTTATTGCTCTTCTTCTTTCTGTTTTATAGGTTGTTAAATTATTGTACTTTGTTTTGATTTTACATTTTTTCACGTGTTATTCGTGGAATATCTTGTGTGTTCGTTTACATTTTTCAAGTGAAACATAATTTTGTGACAACTTTCAACGTTCTATTTGCAAAATAAATGTCAAATTGTATGACTTTAACTTTCGTCAAATATGGAATACAAGGCGGGCGAGTCCCAACCAAGTTCATATTTTAACCAAGGCGAAATACCATTTTGACATTACACTCTATCAATAGGTGTGTTTCTCTACCCACTAACGTTAATTAACACTAATTATATACATATATTTGGCAGATAATTCGCGATTCTTTACTTTCTCTCCAGCAAAAGAGAGCAAAGTGAACGAAAATTGGGAGAGAAATTGAGATAGCGAAAATGGTAGTTTAGTAACTTCATTGGCTGGACCAATTTCCACTAGCAAGTTGCTGTCAAAAGAAGAAAACTTTTTTACTAACATCTCTCACTGAGAGAAAATGTCACTTTACTCTCACAAATTTCGTTAAAAGAGACTAGTAAGAAATGTTGTTTAGTTTCTGCTGGAAAAGTAATGAAAAGAAGCTAACTGTATTAACAAAATAGAAGAGTTCGCCACTGCGCCTACCTCCTTGAACGATGAATCATATGAGCACAACGTTGCAAATTTGACATTTGTTTCTGTATTACTGGCGATCAACGTAACGTTAGACGATAATCGGCAACGCAAGTTTCATAATACCAAAATAAATAATAGCTTAAAAAAACTAAAAAACACGCTTTAATCTTAAAAATCGTACTAAAAATTGAGAAATAATTTAATTAGAAACAAAATGATGAACGAAAATATAACTATTTAAGGAAAAGCGTCGGGTGCTCAGTATGTCAAAAAATGTTTAAATTCGATGTTTTTTGTTAATATTTTTATTTTAACTTTTTTGGAGATTTCATATATCGTAGTCTTTAATTTCGCAACTAGGTATATTTTTGTACTAGGTGTACGAATCGAATATTTTCATAACTACTTCATTCTTGAGCTCTCAAGACCAATTTTTTTTTTTTAAGGAAAAATTGGTATGAAAAATGAAAAATGCCGAAATGCCGAAAACGTCGGCAAGGTCGGCTGGATGGTAGGTTGTAAAAAGGAAAAATGAAAAGAAAAATTAATACAAGCAAAATGCAAGGCGGCGGTAGCCTAGTTGTGATGCCATTAGACTACCAACCGGAAAATCCGAGGTTCGATCTCGGCGGACGCCAAAGAATAAAAATGCTAAAAAAAAGAAGTCTGATGAAGAGATGTGGTGGTCTCCGAAATCGATCTATAACTTCTACCAAAAAAGCATTAATTTTTCATTTTTCACACCAATTTTTCCTTAAAAAAAAAATTGGTCTTGAGAGCTCAAGAATGAAGTAGTTATGAAAATAAAAACGACTTTTTAACAAAAAGTAATATTTTCATGTTCAAATATTATTGAGCACCCGCCACGCTTTTCCTTAAATACTTATATTTTCGTTCATCATTTTGTTTCTAATTAAACTATTTCTCAATTTTTAGTACGATTTTTAAGATTAAAGCGTGTTTTTTTTAGTTTTTTTAAGCTATTCACCCTTATTACGGTTGTCGTCGTCGACGTCGTCGTCGTCACATCGACACAAAATCGGTATTAGCTAAGCGTATTGAGACGACGCACAGTGGGGGCACCTCCATACAAACGCGGCCAAAAATAGTAATAATTAAGCTGGAATCTTGAAACTCGGAACTTAAGCTTCTTTGGTTGAAATTAGTAAGCTATGAAAATTTGAACAAAATCCACCCACAAATACGCCCACCTCCCATATAACGGTATTTTGAAATTTCAGCATTTTCCTAACTATTATAGCTAAAATGCTCCATTTTTATTAGTGTATACATTTTTGAAATATAAATCAAATGCAGTAATCATTGTGGAAAAGGGGTAAAGCACTTCACCGTTTTTAAATTAAAAATATATGCACTTTTAAGTATTTTATATGCATTTATCATAAAATTTTCATACAAAAAAATCGCATTTCAAAAAAATTTTATACCAGAAATGAAATTACACTTTTCCAAAGGATTTCAGTGTGCTAGACCTGAATCTGGAGTCAGATTTTCCAAATTGATTCTAGTTTCTGAGATATTCATGCCCAAATAGGCAAAAAACACGTTTTTTGGCTCTATTCCCTGCCTAATATCTTTTATGTAATTACTTTATCCTCAAATTCGATTAAACCAGTTGAAAGCACAATCATTACCCTTGAAAAAAGCGTTTAATTTCTTCGAATATCTTAATTAGAATTGGAAATATCGATATTTAAGTTTCACCATTTTGACAAATATTCCCCATACAAAAAATTTAAACTTTTTGAAGCATACTTCTGGGTATTTTGTATGGGAAAAATGTATGAAAACTCATAAAAAACACCTTCCATAAAAATGTTCGTAAAACAAAATGGAGCAAACGAATTTTTACGATTTTTTCTCCTGTTTATAAAAGACATTTAGGACTATGAAATATTAAAAAATTGAGGAGGTAATATTTTTTGTTTTTTTTTTTAATTTCATTTTAAAGTTTTACAATTTAAAAAATTTTTTTTTATATTCCAAAAGAAAAAAGCTGTCAAAGATATGAATTAACGCTGTTAAAAAAGATTACCTAATAATTTGAAAGTATGCACCATTTACTGCAAGACGATAAAGAAATATTCGATTATTCGCCTAAATATAAAAGTTTTCATAATGTCAAAACTAACATAATTAATGCGTTTACAAAAACGCAGTTTTAGGCCAATAGGAAAAAAATTATAAAACCAAATGGAGCAAGTGGATTTTTAAAATTAAAATGTAGTTTGATTAAGAATATATTATTTCAAAGCATAAAAAAATTTGAGGAGGTAATATTTTTTATTTTTTTTTATTTTTTTATTCAAAGTCGAGCAACATTTTTTTCTTGTCGACATTTTTTGTCAATATTTGAAAATTCATATAAATTCAATAGTCAGCGGTATTTACAACTGCGTTATAATTTCTGAAAGAGAAAATCATTATCTATGTAATGAGGTATTACTCGAGTTCTTATGTTAACAATTAAATAAGATAGAACATTTTGTATGAGGTGTGTTCATTGAGAAAAAAAAGAACCTATTTTTTGCTCAACTTTGGGCACCCTGTACGGCTAAACGAAAAGAGACTCAAAAATTTTTATATAAACTTTTTTTTAACAATTTGATGTATTTGTCGATCTCTATTAAAAAAATTGTTTCACTCATACTTTAATTTTAAATTTATTTTTGGCCGCAATCACCCATTGTGCGACGTCGACTGTTTATCGGCAAACCGAATGACGAAAGTACCATCCCTATAATTTCTGCACTAGCAGTTTGATTTTATTTACAATCTGTGCCCAATTTTTTCCATATTTTTTATTTGTGCTATTTTATTTCTTTATTATAAATGTATTTTGCATATGATTCATCAAGTTTTAGCGATGAACATAGCAATGAAGTAATTAAGAAATAAAAGAAAAATAATTTTAGTTGAAATATATACATATGTATGTATGTACATATGTACACAAATATTTAATAAATTAGTTTTCTCCTTACTGTGGGTGAAGGCAGGCGGAAAAGAATACACCCAACGACGAGCTAGCCTGGGATGCTAGCATGCCAGCCCTCCGCCTCGCCTCTGCCCACCGCACGCAGTTACATAATAGGTATTGTACTTTCTGGATAGGCGGTTTTGCATCTTAAACGACGTTACTTTCTAGTTATTTGCATTGGGAGAATTAAAGCAAAAGTTGACCCAACCATTTCTTATCATCACCGCCTTTAATGTTTTACATTTTTCATAAAAGTGTTTACACTGCTTTTTTTTATTTTAGCATAAGGATGTGCTTGCTTTGGAAAAAGAAATCGCCTGTGGTCAAGTTGAGGAATTGGTAGTACAAGCTGAAAATGAACTTATGTTAGCAAGAAAAATGTTAGGTTGGAAACCATGGGAAGCCTTAGTAAAACCACCACCTCCTAAGCAATGGAATTGGCCACCTGCAAATATTAGCGATCCGAGAATTTAAATATATTATATCTAATTTGTGGACAATTTGCTTTTAAATGCTTATACACACATCGCCTGTGACTAAGTTCGAGAATTGATAGTAAGAGCAGATAATGAACTTATGTTACTATGTAAAATCTTGAATTGGAAAACACAATCTCCTACAAAGGATTTGGTCGTTTATAATATAAAATAATTGACTTATTCACATTTTGCTTCTACATATTTGAATATATAGAAATCATTGAGTTCGGTCATTTCAAAAATGAAATTCTCATGGATATTAATTTTTATATTTTTCATGAATATGAATATCTTTATAGCAAAACACGATCGCTGGAAGCAGGGTACGCATTTGTACACACTTGTGCCACATATTTTAAAAATTCACACACATACCGATGTGTCATGCATGAAGAAATAATAATAATAATAACTCACGCCTTCCAAACCCGCGCTACCGCGCACGAGAGACGCATCCGCATAACGTTCTGATCTTTAGTTTTTTTGTCGAGTCGTGTTGAGAGACAGGAGTTTATCAAGCGTCGAGTTCTAAAACTACTCAGCTACAGAAATATATCATCAGCTCAATGAAAAAAAAAAAAACAAAATAAAGTAATAAGAAAATTAAAGAAGTGCAACAGTATTCTAGTAATCAATTGTTAATTGAAGATACAATATATTTTCGAATTTGGCAAAGGGAATCGGACGAAGCAAAAATGCTGTAGTGTGAGTTGTTAGTGAGACATAAGTATGGTAAAGAATCATATAACTCAAAATTTGTTTTACACTGTTTCAAAAAGAGAAGTGCAAAAAGGCCTCTCCGCAGCTCTCAAGAAAAAATGCATTATTTCTTCTGCGTTGAAATAGTAGTAGGAAAGTTATTATATTTTCCAAAAAAATATCACATTTGAGTTTATTTACCTCTTCTGTGAAATTTTCTTGAAGAAATAATAGTAAATTCATCATTTCTTGGCAGAACCAGAGTTCAGTTGTGCACTTTTTCTAAAAAGTCTTAAAAAAATAGTAGTACAATTTCTTTAGAACTGCATACTGCAAAAGAAAATATGACAAAACAATTTTTTCTTGAGCATTTCTTGTACGTCAAATTACATAGAGTTTTTGGTTTTCTTGGGAGCTGCGTATAGGCCTTAATGTTCTAGTGCTATATTCCCCAGAATCCAGCTGTCTTGATATTGGATGAGGCGAACATAGCTTTGGTGGAATCGGTATCTGAAGAACTGGTATATGTTATGTTAATGAATTTTATTTACTAATCCATATATGTATATAAATGTAATGAATTTGAATATATAAATTAATAAAAAAATTTTTAATTAATAAAGAAATATATATGTAAGGACTGTTCCGAAAAGAAAGTGCACACAGTGAGTAAGCGTCTGAGTTCAAAGTGCCAAATAGCGTTAGAAAGCGTGATTTCTTCTTATTTCATTGCTTTATTTCCCTGTAGTAACCGATAAGGAATTTTCGCAATACGGCGTATCGAATAACAAATTCCTAAAAAAATTCTGTACAAATACTGTATTGAAAAGAGAATCTCGTATAGACAGCTTGCTAAATGATATACAGTTAGTGTAAACGCGGTAAAAAAAACTTTCTTATGACGTTCGGCGAAACTAGTTAATTACAAAATTTTCCAAAAAGTTGAAGAAAAAAGGGTCCAAAGGGGAAACAATTTAAAAGAAGCTACTAGGTTTAAAGAATAAAAAAGCCAATGGCTGGGACAGAGTTGGCAAAACAATCAAAAACTAATGTAGGCTATTTTTGTATTTTTCTTTTGTTGTATTTTTCTTTTTCGGTTAATCTCCTCTAAATCGCCGTCGTACTTATATGAAAAAATATCATTTAACAGATCGACCCGATCATGCACCTTAGTAGTCCCTAGTTTCAACTATGTAGTCTCTACCAGGCTGTTCTTCGTCAACACCATACGTCTCTGGAACTCTATTCCAGCTGCTTTGAAAAACTTTAAACCAGAACAACTATAGGCAAAGTCTCTACAGTTTCTTTTCCAGTCAGTGCACTTTAACTCTCCATCTTAAATCTAATTTTCTAATCTTTCTACAACTTCCCCTTTATGTATGCTTCCTTACTTGTTGTTTGTTTGTAAATTGTTAAATTCAATGTAACCACTTATTATATAAGCTAGGCAATAAATTGTATACTTATTAAGATTTTAATACCTGTTTGTTGTACTATAAAAGATCTTGTTATCTTAATGTACTAATTTTTTTTCAATGTCAAATAAATGAAATGAAAAAATGAAAAAATATGGTAGAACGAGTGCAACAAAGGCATAACTTAAAAGCCTATAAAAACATAAAAGTACCAAGAAAAGCTTAACAGCCTCATTCCCTTTAACGATATCGTGTCCAAACCGTTGTCGTTCGTGTGTTGGTATTATGAATGACGATGCGACAAGCAAAACGTAAGCCAAGACGATAACAGCTGATTGTTACGTTGAAAACGTAAGAAATTGGTATTCCCAATCACGAACAGAAGTTGTGAACGCGAAAACAAACTGTCAAAATCAAACGATAGGTTTGGAGGTATCGTTTTGGAAGAAAAGTTGAAAATCAGTAAGAGAAAGTGAGTATATTTGCAATATTGTGCATTTTATATTATCAATGTGTGTTTTTATTGTTATTATAGATTGCAAAAAAACAAGCACGCAATTTCTTCTGAGATCGAAGAAGGTAGGCGCAGTGGCGAATTCAAAAAATTCTTTTTTAGTTACAAAGGTAGAGTATAATTTCAAAATCAAAGCTAGTATACATATTGGTCCAATAAGAATGGTCAGAGATAGGTAATTGCTCTTCTTCTTTCTGTTTTATAGGTTGTCAAATTATTAGACATATGTACTTTTTGATTTTACATTTTTCACGTGCTATTCGTGGAATATTTTGTATGTTTGTTGGCATTTTTCAAGTGAAACATAATTTTGTGGCAACTTTCAACGTTTTATTTGCAAAATAAATGTCAAATTGTATGACTTTGATGTTTCATCAAATATGGCACGCAAGGCGAGTCCCAAGTGAATTCATACTTTAACCAAGGCAAAATACCATTTTGACATTACACTCTATCAATAGGTTGTGTTTTCTACCCTCTAACGTTAATGAACACTAATTATTTAGATTTGGCAGAAAAGTAATGAAAATAAGCTTACTGCAGTAACAAAATATATGAACTCGCCACTGCGCCTACCTTCTTGAACGATGAATCATATGAGCACAGAGTTGCAAATTTGACATTTCTTTTCGTGTTGCTGGCGATCAACGTAACGCTAGACGATATCGGCAACTTAAGTTTCATAATACCAAAATCAGACGATATCGTCTTCACGGCTATCGTTCGTCAAGGCTATCGTTCGTGAAAGGGAATGAGGCTGTAAGTCAAGTAAAAGCAGGGAAAACAGACTAGAAAGATTGTACGAGCGCTTGCTAAACAAAAAATGTTAAGTACGTTATAATGAAGAAGCATATGTAAAAATGGATTCCAAAACATTGCCAGGCCCCCAGTACTATACAAACAGAAAGTTGGTACTGTTGACCAGTAAGTATCGTCAATACAACTTAAAAAATTTGATGCGAAAGCGCTCATCTAGCAGACTATTTGCACAGTGGTCTTGGGACCGATTCATTTTTTAAAACGGGCAAAATATACGGGAAGGAATGTTTAAAGAGTCGATTAATACCATTTTATAATAAGCACAACGTGTCAACACTATTTTGGCCAGATTTGGCCATTGCACATTGCGAGGATTCAGCTAAAACGCTGCTCGAAGAAAACAATATGAATTATGTTAAAAAGAGGAGAATCCTACAAACTCGCCCAACTACGTACAATTTAAATATATTGACATATTGTGAAGCGCAATATGAGGACGGATGGTGGAGAAGTCTACAACATTGAAGAATTAAAAAAAATGGCAAAAAACACTTCCAGCCATGATGAAAGGATTTGCCCAGAATTTTATGAAAGTTGTTAAATATAAAATTCGATAAAAAGTACGGACATAATTTTTTCTTCGCGTTTTTAGCTAAAACTTAATGTAAATATGTATATCTTTACTATAAAAAATTTTAAGTCAAATATCTACAAAAATGTCGAAGTTACAGAGGAAACAATGTGTGCACTTTCTTTTCGAAACAGTCCTTATATATGAATTGGAATTTTTGAAGTGGGCCACCTAAAATTTTTTCGACAACCATGTATTTTAATGAAAGTGGGTAGTATGGCTCACAACTCTTAAACAAAAATACGTATTTAACAATTTTTCGAAATTCGAATTATTTTCAAAGTTATAGCTATCAACACTTTTCGAAGTTCCTCAGTTTTTGCCGATTTTCTCACGATTGGTCAAACCGATTTCGCTAAATTTTGACATATATATAAAAGATGATATCTTCTAGCAAACTGCATTTCTTATTTTTGCAAATAACTTTTTTATTATTCGCAATTTTTATGTTCTGGACCACGGTCGGATGGAGCGTTTGTATGATGTTGTTGGGCATTCCATTAGTAACTATTAGCAAAAAAAAATTTTGGGTCACTTTAAAGGCGCGGGAGTTACTTACATTTTTTACAGAATTATTTTTGTATGAAATTTTTTTTTACTTACCGAGTACTACGAATAATGAATTAAAGCATGTATAACTCCCGCCCCCTTAAAGTGCCGTCGATGAAAATTGGTACGCGTGATGTACTTAGGCAAATGTTTGGAAGAAAAATTGCCAAAATCGGTTGACGACCACGCCCAATTTTATATATGAGAACTATAAAGGGGCCTAATAAAACATTTTGAGCGATATCTTTGTCAAATATAAAGATAATTCATTGAAATTTTGCCATGAGTCCCACAGTAGACCGAAAATAAAAAACAAAAAAATTTTGGAAAATGGGCCTGACACCTTTTTAGACAAAAGGAATCTACGAGATTCGAGAGCCCATAATTCGACAAGCAATTTATGACGAAACTTTGTGTATAAACTTTTACCACCTGTGGTAATACATGTTCAAAAATTTAGCGAAATCGGTTTATAACCACGCCTACTTTTTAACAAAGATATTTCTGGAACACCATGGGAATTTGTAACGTGATATCTTTGTAACTATAAGGAATGTAATTTTGCACCAACAATAATTTTATATGCTTCGTTGGATGATTGATACAAACTTTGAAAATGGGCGTGGTTACACCCACTCTATGATGCACTCGCTTTATATAAAATACACCGTGTTTCCATCAAACGCAAACAAACTATTAAACCATACAGCTGAGTATCTAATGTTCGATTCCACTCGTACTTAGGCTTCCTTGATTAGTATCTACTTTCAATATATGCATGTATGTATATTCAATATATCACAGAAATATATTGAGAATTGATAAAAGGCGTGAGATTTGACTCTTCTAATCACTCGCCAATCGAATTTTAGTGTAGTTTTCAAGCCTAGTTATCGATTTGAGAATATATAGAGAATTACACTAGTTATCTAAGGTAATCTCGACAAAATTGTTAACGTTAGAGACTGTGTTTGCTGGGAGGTCGAACAGCTGTGCTCAGCTGATTTTGAAGTTGTTGTGAAAGCAATAGAAGTTGCTCTTCTTTCTGTTTTGTATGTTGTTGATTTTACATTCTTGCACATGTTATTCGTGGAATAGCTGGCGTTTACGCACTCTCCGGAAATTGCGTTTTAGGAACTCAGCCTTAATTTATTTTTGGAATTATGAATTGGTTTTTTCAATTCCAGAATTGCGTTTCTTCCTTGATATCCACATCCGGCCGCCATACCAAACTGTACACGATTTTGACATTTGCCGATGACATATCGACTTTTTAATCAAATTTTCGATGAGCTGGTTCACTTGTGATTATACACTATTACTAAGGGCCAATTTCATAAGACCGCTTAAATTATTCTTTATCGGCGATTTCTTAATCGCTGATTTCCTGAACTTATAATTTCGTTTTCACCAAAGTCCGATTAGGATATCGCCGATTAGAGTGATTATTTTGAATGAATTTTGAAAAAAGTTTCATTGCGAATAGTCAAGAGCAGACAACTCAGCTGATTTTTGTATAGTTTACAATCGAAAAATCCTTTTTGACTTTTGTGATTGTGCCAATGTTGTGTTACAGAAATTTTATATAAAATAAAATATAAAATGGAAGGAAGTAAAAACAATCATCGACTTCCTAACTTTACCTCAGCGGAGGAAGAATTATTGATATCTTTGGCGGTGCATCACGCCAATATAATAGAAAGAACCGACGCGGTCTTTTGCGATGAAAAAAAAAAACGAATATGGGAGGAAATAGATGGGAGTTTTGAGGCGAGGATGGGGGTCAGAAGGGGTCCGAAAAATATCAAAGAGAAATATGAGAATTTAAAAGGGAAGGCGCGGAAGACCTTTGATGAAGAGCGCAGGAAAGTTTATAAAATGGGTGGTGGTAAATTTTGGACCAATGTGGATCCCAACACGGAGCGTTTGGCTGCGTTAATGGGCCAGTTGGCGACGGGAGATTCCAACAGCATCGACGGCGATGGTAAGACTTCGTGTATATTTATGTAAATTAATAATATCTGTAGCCACAAGCAATAACCGCTTAAGTCGACTTAGGAAGATTTTGAGTTACATATACCACATTATTCTCCTTTTATATCCCTATATTTCTGTAAAACCCCCATTCTTATAACTTAATTCAATAAAAAGATATAAATAACAAGTAAGGAAGCCTATGTTCGTGTGGAATCGAACATTAGATACTCAGCTGTATGCTCTCATTGTTTGTTTGCGTTTGATGGAATCACGGTGTATTTTATATAAAGCGAGTGCTGAATAAAGTGGGAGTAGCCACGCCCATTTTCAACATTTTTATCAGTCATCCAACTAAGCATATGAATATTATTCTTTGTGCAAAATTTCATTCCTTTGACTTCTAGTTACAAAGATGTGACGTTACAAATTCCCAAAGGGTGTTCCAAAAATATCTTTGTTAAAAAGTAGGCGTGGTCATAAACCTATTTCAATAAATTTCTGCGTCTATTAACACAGGTTATAAAAGTGTATAAACCAAGTTTCGTCATAATATCTCAATTACTTGTCGAGTTAGGCACTCTGCACACGAGGCGTATCGTCATAGACTCGTACGAGACATTTCATGTAGCGTCGATTTCTCTACGCCTCAAGATCTGCACACGAAGCGACATGAAACTTCGCTGCACAAAGCAAACAAACAAATTAATAATACGGTATTTGCTTTAAATTTCGAAGCTTTAAATAGAAAAGATAAAAAATTTTACGGAATCTTCCATTTTCTTTAATTATACACTCATTTTTTCCGATTTTTTACACAAATTTTACTGCTTTCATAAATTCCACCAAGTGGAAAAATGTAAACAAACATCTTCTTCTTCCTCTTTTCTAAGCGTAGTACGCCTAGCTACCAGCACTGCTTTACGCCAAGCGACATGTAGCCAGCATACTTTGACGAATGCATGAAGCTGACGACTCGTGTGCAGCCCTCAATTGAAATATACGTGCGCGACATCAAAGCGTACAGCTTTCGTCTGTAGTATCTAATACGCGTCTAAAGCAGGACGCTCCGTGTGCAGAGTGCCTTAGTGCTGGAAAAACATCGATGTTTACGAGTATCGATATTTTTGAGAAAAACATCGATATATCGACCTTTATATTAGAGCTCTAGATACCCGGGTATCGAACAATTCGAAAAGATCGAATTTGTCTGAGGCTCGTTTGTTGTTCAAATGCCCGTACAAACATTCGAGCATTCGAGCTTACAGACAAAAAAATTTGTATCAGGAAAACAAAAATAAAAAAAATACATATGAAGACAACAAAAAAAATAACAAAGAAAAATACAAACTTCAAATGCCCGTGCAAACATACTGGTAATAAACAAACAAACAAGTGTTCGAGAATTTGAACAGCATTTGTTCGGGCTACTCGAAAATGTAAAAAAAAAAAATCGTGAGCTCTACTTTATATAAACCTTAATTTAACATATCTATATATAACAGCTTTATATTTCGAAATGTCTGCATTCATTATTGTGCCCTGAATTGAACGAGAGTGACAGTCATTTATATTACTCTAAAAATTAACTAAATAAACATTTAAACTAAATATTTCAATTTATTATCAACAGAAATCTTTCTTGAAAAGGGAATTCAATAATAAAAAAAAAAAACAAAAAAGGTAAATTCTGTTCCAGCCAGAAAGAGTAGGTATCAATTACAGTAGTTCACTGAAATATTTCGCATTTAAGTTATTTAAAAACCCATGTTAAAGACTAAAAGGTTTGAAATAGACAAATTAATAATGCATTCTAAATACCTTCTTGGTTGCTTGTTTTTCCGACAGGGTAGGAATATGATGTATTGTGGAACGATTTTCCGTCATCCCTTGTCAAGTTTGGTTTGGAGACAAACCGGTTTCGGCTAATATGCGCCATCTTCAGTGTCTTCTTTCGTTCTGAGTTATTTTCTGTAAGTTCGATAACATTTATAGTAACTAACTTCCGTCGTTTTGTTCAGGTACTTCGTGTTCATGTGATGTGTTCGTGCATTCGTGCGTTCGGGTGACGTGTGTGTGTGTGTGAGTCTGTGTTGTGTGTTTAGGTATGCAAATCTATTTTTTTTTGTCATATTTTCATTATTGTACCCTCATTAACCAAATAGGTAAAAGTCCGTTATTGTCCGTTTGTGTGTTGTTTTGTTTATGTCGGTTTTAGGTCTTTTGTCCTCTTTCGGGTATATTAGCTTAAGCGGTTCAAATGGTGTATCCGATGCGGTGTTTATTTGTTCATTTATTATTTTACCTACGAATGTTTTTTGTTTGTATATCTCCATATTTTCTAATATGTTAAGTCGTCTTCCTTTATGCTGTATGTGGAGAATTTTAGCTGTTCTTCCTATTTTCATGGGTGTACACTTGTTTTCTGCCATGTGGTTGGCGAAATTTGATTCCACTGTCGTTGATGATTTTCTTATTGTAATCCCTTATGTGTTCCCGATATCTCGTCTTGATTTGGCGTCCTGTTTGTCCTATATAACTGTTTTGGCATTCGCAAGTCAATTTGTATACGCCTTGTTTGTCAAAGAGGTCTTCCTTGTTAATGTTGTTTCGTAGAAGTTTTCCCATATTGTTCCTCGTTTTAAATGCTGCATTAATGTTATATTTTTGGAAAACTTTAGCCAACTTGTAAGATGTTACTCCGGTATATGATAGGACTGCCCATTTCTTCTCTTCTTTTTCTTTGGTTTCTGACTTTCTTGTATTTATGTTTTTTTTTGTATTTTCTTCACTAAACTTTTTTGATATCCGTTGTTCTCTGCGATTGTGTATATTGTGCTCAGTTCCTTGTTGTAAGCTTCTTTTTCTAACGGGGTTCGTTCAAGTCGTGTTAATAAATGTCTGAAAGCGGCGTTCTTGTGCTGTTGAGGATGGTTAGATTTATTGTGTATTATTGTATCTCTTGCTGTGGGTTTTCTGTATATTTCGTAAGTAAATTTGTTAGTCTCTTTGTTTATTTTAATTGTTAGGTCCAGGTAGTTGATTTTTCCATTTTTCTCTGTATCCATAGTGAATTTTATGTTTTTTGAGAGATGACATAGAGTGAAGGCAAAAGCGAGTGAACGCAAAAATTTTTTGCTCGGTGATTTTATTATTTTATATAAGCAATAGTGTGGTACGGGTATTCAAATTGTTTCGGGAAGTGAATTAAAGTGACCGCTTCCCAGATTTAATTGAAATTTGTGTCCAACAGCAGCAGAAGACAGATAAGTACCTTTTTGAAATATTTGTGCAATTATTCCTTTTCCCTGTGCATTTTCCTTTGGCGACCCGAAGAAAAAGCGCGAAAACAGAAAAAAGGAATAATTACATACATCACAACATATTATACAATCAGCTGATCGCGAATGCAGTGATAAAAAATAATTGCACTAAAGCTTTTTAACAATAATCACAGAGCGCCAAAAAGTATACACCACAAATCTTTTACTGCACTTAGTGCGGACACAAACCGCAAAGTGCATAAAATCTAATATCGTAAATCCTACATCTATAGTGGTGCGCAGTAAAATAGCAGTATTGAACTGCGTGATACTTAAAGGCATATAGGTAATAAAACAATTTTTGTGATTACTGCATTTTCTGGCAATCCAGGTGGTGTGTATCGAAAAAGGGAAGGGAGTACCTTAATAAAGCAAGGTGTTGCAGACCGCTGGTCGCCTCTGACAGCGAGTTTCTCAGACAACACCGAAATGGAGCAGACAGCATTAACCGTATCCGAAGGGCATAATGCTGAAGAAAATCCTTTTGCTAGGCGCTCTAAACTAGCGCAGTCTCCCCCGCGCTCAGCCTCTCCATTTATTTCGGCCTCTACAGTCGACGTGGAGATGAGCCCGAAAGGAGATTTAAACGGCGAAAACGCTTTCCTTTGTCTCGGAAAGCTGATAAGCGAGATTAAAGATTTCGTCAAAAGCGGAAAACGCACAATAAACCAGGGCTTTCGGGACTTGGTAAAAGCGATAGCTTTATCCTACGACCAAGCTGCAAATGAAGTAAAGGAGGGAAAAACAAGCGCGAAAGATGATAAGCTGTCTCAAACCACCCCTTCTCTGAGACAACAACAACAACAACGACCTAAAAGGAGCCGGGAGAGAGTTGCTGGGGATACGCCATCTCCAGAAACTATTCCAAAAAAGAAGAAAGAGGCTGGACAACCAACATCCGGTTCAGAAGCCGCAGCAAAGAAGCCAGAAAAAGGGGTGGAAACACACGAGGAAGGCCCCTGGATGACCATAAAGAGAAAAAAGCAACAAAAGCTTAAGGCGTCGCGTCCAGATGCGATCATCATCAAGAAAACGAGTGATTTTTCTTATGCAGATATACTCAAGACGGTAAAAAACGAAGACTCGTTAAAGGAAATGAGTACGTTTGTGCGGAAGATACGCAAAACGGGAAACGGTGATTTGCTATTCCAGCTCACTAAGCAATCAACGACCGAAACGGAGAAGCTGCAATCAGCCGTTAGACATGCCTTGGCTGGAAAGGCAGAAGTCAAATCGCTAACAGAGGAGTCGCTTTGCGAAATTCGCGATATAGATGAAGTGACGACGAGAGAAGAGATCTGTGTCGCACTTAGCTCCCAACTTCGCGATCACGAAGTGAAATTGTCATGCGTGCGATCTATTAGGAAAGCCTATGGCGGAACGCAGACAACCACTGTTTCCTTGCCGACAGAAATAGCTAAGAAATTACTAGCCAATGGCAAGGTAAGAATAGGCTGGGTAATATGCCGAATTCGACCAAAGGTTGAGCCAAAACGTTGCTTTAGGTGCCTCGATTTCGGACATATATCGAGGAATTGTACCAGCAAAGACGACGCGAATAATACATGCTTCAAATGCGGCGGGGCAGGACACATGGCAAAATTATGCAACAATGCACCAAAATGTCAACTTTGCGTCAGACGAGGGGCCAGTAAAACCGACCATTCTACGGGTGGAAATCAATGCCCCATATACAAAGCAGCGATCCAGAAGTTAAGATCACAATGAGACTGCTACAAGTTAATCTAAACCATTGCGAAGCTGCACAAGATCTCTTGGCGCAAACAGTAATGGAGCTGAAGGTTGACATATGTTTATTAAGCGAACCGTACAAAAGAAGGTCGGCAAACTGGCTGCAAGGCTCTTGCGCAAAGGCCGCAATATGGCTCTGCGGACGACTACCTTCGCACGTAGAACCCACAGTGGTAGAAAATGGGTTCGTATGCGGACAAATTGATGGTATCTACATTTACAGTTGCCACATACCCCCAAGTGTCCCACTGGACATATTTGAGGGAGTCGTCGAGAAAATAGCCATGGATGCAACCAACAGACAGCGCTTTATAATTGCGGGCGATTTCAATGCCTGGGCAATTGAGTGGGGCTCACAAAGGACTACGCAGAGGGGTAGAGCACTGCTTGAAGCATTCGCATGCCTAGATGTCGTGCTACTTAATACAGGCAGAGAAAATACTTTTTCAAGGAACGGGTATGGATCTATTATTGACCTCACATTTGTCAGTGCCAACCTTTTTAGATTGTCGAAGTGGAAAATTAGTGACTGCTACACACAAAGCGACCACAACGCGATCCTAATTGATGTCGCTTTACAAACAGACACACGGCTAAGCAAGCAACCTCGCTTAAAACGCCAAGGGTGGACAGTTAGCACTTTTGATATCGAAGTATTCAAAGAAATTTTTCCAAACTCGGAACACAGAGGTAGAGCGAACGACATGGCCACTTGGATAATGAAAGATATAAGAGCAGCCTGTGATGCGTCAATGTCGCGGAAAATGAAATCGCGACCTCAATCATCAACGTACTGGTGGAACGAACATATAAATGCTCTAAGAAGAGATAATGCTTCCAGCGCTCAAGGGGCAGAGCCAACTTCGAGGAATTAAGGGAGAAATTCAAGGCTGATCGCCATTCATTGAAAAAGGCGATCAAAGAAAGCAAGCGAAAATGCTTTCTAGAACTATGCGACGATGCCGAGAATAACCCATGGGGAATGGCGTACAAGATTGTGACCAAGAAACTAAAAGGCGGCAGAGAGTCAATACCACTTTCTTGGAAAACGTAGTAAACACGCTTTTCCCTAGACAGAGGAAGCTTGTTTCGCCAGTATCTAACTCCGCGCAGCTATCATTCGAGAAAGTAACTGATGAAGAAGTTATTTTAGCTGCAAAGGGCCTCAAAGATAATAAGTCCCCTGGTCCAGATACTGTACCAAACAAGGTACTTAAAGTCGACTTTCTTCCACGCTACTGCCGTATTCACGAACTTGTTTAATGCATGTATAGCAGAGGGTACATTCCCAACAATATGGAAACATCAAAAGTTGGTGCTATTACCCAAGCCTGGCAAGGACCCGAGTATGCCTTCTAGTTACAGGCCCATATGCCTGCTCGACTCGGCTGGAAAAGTTTTTGAAAGAGTTATTTATAACCGCCTCGAAAAGGAGGTTCTGGAGCTAGGAGGCATATCCGAAAACCAGTTCGGCTTTAGAAAAGGGAAATCTACCGTGCATGCTGTAAACGCTGTAAAACTGGTAGCTAAAGACGCCATAAGTGGTAAGCGATGGCTGGCAGGCTCCAAAGAGTACTGCATTGCAGTTACCCTCGATATAAAGAATGCATTTAATACTGCCAACTGGGCTAAAATTCTGGATGCCATAGACCGGATTGGTATACCAAGTTATCTGAGAAGGCTCGTGCAAAGCTATTTCGAAGATAGGACTCTAGAATATGAAACGTCAATCGGCACGAGGAAAATAAAAATCACTAGTGGCGTCCCGCAAGGGTCAGTGCTCGGCCCACTACTGTGGAACATCATGTACGATGGTGTTCTACGCCTGAAATTTCCCGAAGGAGTTAACATATTTGGTTTTGCCGACGATATCATTCTGGTTATTGCTGCCAAACAGCTAGACGACATACGGAGAAAAACTAACGAAAGTATATGTTGCGTTAGAACGTGGCTAACTAAAAATGGGTTACAGCTCGCGGAACAAAAAACGGAATCAGTGCTCATCTCAAGTAGAAAGAAAGTAGAGTATACTACAATCACATGCGGAAACCATACTATCGTCACTCTTCCAGCGGTAAAGTACTTAGGTGTTATGATAGATAGAAGGCTTTCTTTTAAAGCCCATCTCGAATACGCAAACGAGAAGGCCTCGGCAACCGTATCAGGATTAACACGTATAATGTTAAATGCACGTGGGCCAAAGCAACGAAGGCGACAGCTACTTGCGTGCGTGGTAAGGAGCCAAATCCTCTACGGCGCGCCTGTGTGGCATCACGCTATAGAACATCAAACATACTTCCGTGGCATCAAGTCGACCTACCGCCTGTGTGCGCTGCGAGTGTGTTGCGCATTTAAAACAGTGTCGGATGAAGCCGCGCTGGTTATCGCAAGTCTATACCCTATAGACATACTGGCAAAAGAAGCTGCACTGATTGCCCAAAATGATGCCGAGCGCTCCGCGGCGAGAGAGACCAGCATGCAAAGCTGGCAGCACATATGGGATAACTCCACGAAGGGACGCTGGACACATAGATGCATACCAGACTTAAGAGGCTGGTTGGAAAGGGCACACGGCGAAGTCGACTTCTACCTGACGCAGTTCCTATCTGGACACGGTTGTTTCAAGGCTTATCTCTTTCGCTGTAAGCACGAGTCGAACCCAACGTGCGATCACTGCGGAGGGCAAGCAATAGAAGACGTATACCACGTATTCTTTGAGTGTGCAAGATTTTGCGAATCTAGAAACAAACTCCGTAGAATATTTGGAGGAGACTATACACCTGAGTCGTTCGTGAAGCATATGCTAGAAAGCAAGGCAAAATGGATTGCAGCAAGTGACGTAATAGCAAACACAATGAAAACACTGAGGAGTCTAGAGAGAATACGGCGACTAGAGGAGCACTAATTGTGTCAGAATATTCCTTCTAATTACACGTACGTTGAGACTTTTAACGGAACGGATAGGTAAAGGAGCTCGGCCTCCTGCATCCGTCATCGCGCGTGGTGCGGAGCTTTGGCCCCCGCAGACCACCTAACATTGTGAACTTTGAATAAAACGGATACGTACAGGAGCTAGGCCTCCTGCATCCGTCATCGCGCGTGGTGCGGAGCTTTGACCCCCGCAGACCACCTAACATTGTGAACTTCGAATGAAACGGATACGTACAGGAGCTCGTCCTCCTGCATCCGTTATGGACGGATACGTACAGGAGCTAGGCCTCCTGCATCCGTCATCGCGCATGGTGCGGAGCTTTGGCCCCCGCAGACCACCTAACATTGTGAACTTCGAATGAAACGGATACGTACAGGAGCTTGGCCTCTTGCATCCGTTACGGATACGTACAGGAGCTAGGCCTCCTGCATCCGTCATCGCGCGTGGTGCGGAGCTTTGGCCTCCGCAGACCACCTAACATTGTGAACTTTGAATAAAACGGATACGTACAGGAGCTAGGCCTCCTCCATCCGTCATCGCGCGTGGTGCGGAACTTTGACCCCCGCAGACCACCTAACATTGTGAACTTCGAATGAAACGGATACGTACAGGAGCTCGTCCTCCTGCATCCGTTATGGACGGATACGTACAGGAGCTAGGCCTCCTGCATCCGTCATCGCGCGTGGTGCGGAGTTTTGGCCTCCGCAGACCACCTAACAGTGACCACTTTTATAAAAATAAAAAATACATGGGTGAAGCCTTCTAAGGCAGACTGAGGGCAATAACGCGACCATTACGGACTGCGAGCCTAGTGCTCAACCCACCTCCCGACGGTAGCTTGACGGTAGTACCGGGGGGTTCGGTACGATGACAGTAGGAGGTTTAGTTCGGGTTAGAGTCCCACACTGACGGGGTAAAGGCTTTCGATGCTTCCTCCTCGTAAAAAAAAAAAAAACGAATGCACGAACACATCACATGAACACGAAGTACCTGAACAAAACGACGGAAGTTAGTTACTATAAATGCTATCGAACTTACAGAAAATAACTCAGAACGAAAGAAGACACTGAAGATGGCGCATATTAGCCGAAACCGGTTTGTCACCAAACCAAACTTGACAAGGGATGACGGAAAATCGTTCCACAATACATCATTCTAAATACCTTTTACACTCAGAGAAAATAAATCAAAAATAAAATTTTTATTTTTATAATGCACGTTTTCAACCAAGTCATTTCATTTTAAAAATGAAATTTTTAAATTAAAAATGAAATTTTTAAATTAAAAATGAAATTTTTAAATTAAAAATGAAATTTTTGGAATTAAAATGTATTTGGGATTTAAAAAGAAAATGTTTAAATTAAAAATAAAAATGAATGGAAAAAAACATGTTTTTGGTTCAAAATTTTTTTAATTTAAAATGTTTTTTCTTGATTTTGCAATTCTACAATGAACATTTAAAAAAACAATGTTCGTATTTACATTACTTTTAAACGCAGGAATTTCTACATAGGAATCAAATTTTAAAAAAATCTCCAAATTTGGGGAATTACCCACAAAACGGCAATGCTGCCTTTTACCAGCTTCTTTACGCGTTTATCAGTGATGGATCCATGACCGTCGATATATCGAATATCGGGAAAAAAATATCGATATATCGAAAAAGTTCAAAAACATCGATGAATCGATATTATATCGATATCGCTTCCAGCACTATGTCGAGTTATAGGCTAAAAAATCTCGTATATTCCTTTGTCTAAAAAGAGGCGGTGCCACGCCCATTTTCCAAAATTTTTCTATTTTTTCTTTCCGGTCTATTGTAGCTCATGCCACAAAATTTCAATGAATTATCTTTATATTTGACAAAGATATCGCTTAAAATGTTTTTATTAAGCCACTTTATAGTTTCCATATATAAAAGAGGGCGTGGTCGTCAACCGATTTCGCTAAAATCTTGAACATGTATTACCACAAGTAATAAAAGTGTACACACCAAGTTTCCTCATTATATATAAATTATTTGTCGTTATGGGCTAAGAAATCTCGTATATTCCTGCTTCTAAAAAGAGGCGGTGCCACGCCCATTTTCCCAAAATTTTTGTGTTTTTCGTTTTATGTCCGCAGTTGGACTCCTGCCATAAAATTTCAATAATATATCTTTATATTTATTTATTTATTTATTTATTTATTTTTCATAATCTAGAATAATTTACAATTCTTCAAGATTGCTTAACAACTAATTAAATAATTCATTTAGATATAATTTAAACGCAGATTTAGATAAAGCAAAATCAAGCTTAGATGAGTTTGGAAGCGAATTAAAATCTCTAAGTGTTCTAGGGATAGGAGCATTAAAAGAATAATTAGTTCTTACTGTTCCTACCCAGAAAACATCATGGTTACGTAAGGTACGGTTGGGAATATTGAAGTTGATTTTCTCCAGTAAACAAGGAGAGTCGATCACACCATTTACTAGATCAAAAATAAAAGATAGTGAGAGAATAGTCCTTCTGTCATCCAGCGATTTTAGATTTATAAGTAAACACCGACTCATATAAGAGGGAGTCGGTTCAGTAAAATTCAGAGATCGTAATGCAAAACGGACGAAACTTTTTTGAACTCTTTCAAGTCTATAAATATGACATGCGTAATATGGTCTCCAGATCAGGGCTGCATATTCTAATTTGGAGCGCACAAGAGAGGTGAAAAGTGCCTTTAGAGTATATGGATCAGTAAAATCCGCACTGAAGCGGCGAATAAATGCTAGCATGGAATATGATTTGGCTATAATATAATTTAAATGACTGTGAAAAGAAAAGCTATCATCGAAAACAACTCCAAGATCAATTGTTTCTTTTGATTTCGTAAGAGCAGTTCCTTCAATATGATAAGATGTAGATATAGGACTACGTAACTTAGAGTAAGTAACCTGTGAGCACTTACTTATATTCAAATCAAGTTTATTTGACTTGCACCAGGCGACAACATTATCTAAATCCATTTGAAATTTACGTGAATCCTCATTATTGCCAATTATCGAGAACATCTTTAAGTCATCAGCGAACAAAACAAAAAAAAAAACTACAGATATCATCTATAAATATGACGAAGAGTAACGGCCCAAGTATGCTCCCCTGAGGGACACCAGAAGTAGCAATGAAATGATTAGATGAAACGCCATCAATATCACCCACGCACTTCCGAGAGGAGAGATAGGATTTAATCCATTTTAAAAGAGTGGAATGAAATCCTAGAGCACTCAACTTGGAAATCAAGATTAAATGACTGACTTTATCAAATGCTTTGGATAAGTCAGTATACACAGTGTCAACTTGCTTTCGTTTATGGAAAGCTGATAAACAGTATTCAGAAAACACTAAAAGGTTTGTAACTGTTGATCGACCTTTCATAAAACCATGCTGGTTAAGAGTGATTAGACGGTTGACTGAGAAATAAATCTTATCTTTCACAATCACTTCAAAAAGCTTAGAAACCGTAGACAGCTTAGAGATAGGTCGATAATTGGCAATATTACTTTTGTTGCCACTTTTAAAAACAGGGTTAATTGTGGTAATTTTCCAAGAATCAATGAAAACTCCTAGCTCAAGGGATTTATTGAAAATAAGTAACAGCGGTTGCGCTAATGACATACAATTTTTCAGAAGAAATGAAGAAAACCCATCTACGTCTAATTTCATACAATGTTTTAGTTGATGAATTCCATTTTCTACATCAGAAAGCGTTAAAGCCAACGAACCCATATTTAGAGTAGAATTAATAATTGATTGGTTTTCATCAGTAAAATCCGAGTCAACCACAAAGTTCGAGCGAAAAAAATCCGCAAAAAGGTTAGCTGCCTCGAGTGGGGAATGTGCTTTAGTCCCATCATAAAAGACAACAGACGGAATACTTGAGCATGATCTTTTCGATTTTACATAGCGCCAGAAGGAGCTGGTATTTGATTTTATGTCCGCTTCGAATTTGCGGATGTAATTACGCTTTAAACTTCTATCTAAGCTTTTAAGTTCCCTAGAATATTGCAAATATTTATCTCTATGGGCAACAGAGCCTCATATCTTGTACTTTTTATGAAATTTGTTTCTTAAGTTTTTAAGTTTTCTTACATTCTTCGTATGCCAAGGCACCTTATAGGTGGCTTTCTGAGTAACAGGTATGTTATCTCTAAAGATTTCATTTGTCTTAATTTTAAAACTATTATACCAACCGGCAACTTCAACCCCAGTAAATAGGGAATCCCAATCTACTGCGTCTACGGCGGCATTTATTAAATCAGATCTAAAATTTCTAAAACA
The DNA here is from genome assembly GCA_960531455.1 of Urophora cardui. NCBI lineage: Eukaryota > Metazoa > Arthropoda > Insecta > Diptera > Tephritidae > Urophora > Urophora cardui. The sequence continues at coordinate 52,477,934 of OY482671.1, forward strand.
AAACTTTAGATTTTGATCATATGGATAAATAGTATTATACTCAATAAATTCAATATCGATAATAAGCGGTATATGATGCAGGCCTGGAGTAGACAAAGGGTCCAGGCACTCGAATATGGAGAAACTAAGTTCACCATTAACAAAAATTAAGTCCAAAATCCGCGAGAGGCTATTTGAAAAGTTGTTGATTTGTGTAAGGCCACAACTTAAAAAGCTATCGATTAAATAAATTTCCGATATACTGTTTACGTTAGTCGGATATAACGCAGTACGATCATCAATATTAGACCACACAATATTACTAAGGTTGAAATCACCAAAAACAGAGAGATTGTCATTAAGATTAGAGTTATTTGCTAAACCAATTATATTATCTACATGTGCTCTATAGAGTGACAGAGATATTTGACAGAGATATCGCTTAAAATGTTTTTATTAGGTCACTTTATAATACCCATATATAAAATTGGGCGTGGCCGTCAACCGATTTTAACTATTTTCCGTCCAAATATTTGCCTAAGTAAGTAAATCACGCATACCAAATTTGATCGATATATCTTCAATGGTTACTGAGTTATTTTTTTTTTTGTCGGATATAGTTTTTATTGTATCATTCTTAAAGAATATGACAATTTTTATAAAATCTTAACCTAGTATACAATGACGTTATTCGTTGCCACTGCTTCAAATAACATTTGGATGAAGAGCAATTTTATTTGACATAAAATAAATACTTATGAATACATTTAATATGTGTATCGGAATATTTTTGTTTTTGTTAGAATATATTATATGTTCATATGTACATATGTATGTATGTAATTTTATTTCATATTCGTTCATTATGTTATTCATTTTCATTATTTACATATGTATTTTTGCCGTTGGAATGGAATGGAATTCCAAGCAGCTGATTGTATAGTATTAAAAGTTCGTACGGCCTGACAGGACAGGCTTATCGATGACACAATCGTGTGTTGCATTAGGAAGTGCCGTTGCAGTTTCGTATTGGAAGGAATTCCAATAAGCTGCGTGTATGAACTTAGGAATTTTTACGGCCTAATGGGATAGGCTCGTCCAGAACACAATCATATATATGTTTGTTATATATGTGTATTAATAAATGCTGTTGTAGCTTTCTCAATGGAAGGAATTTCAGTAAGCTGCTTTTTATAATTTAATATTATTATTATTATTATTATTATTATTATTATTATTATTATTATTATTATTATTATTATTATTATTATTATTATTATTATTATTATTATTATTATTATTATTATTTTTATTTTTATATATATTACGCTAAGCGATTTTTTGTAAGCACCATAACTTTTACACTGTTATACCGATTTTCGAAAATGTGGTGTCAGATGAAAGGACTTGACCTGTAGATGTGCAAAAAGGTTTAATTTTTTTGAAATGGGTTGCCAGATGTTTGAAAATTTAATTTTACTGTATAGTTTGTTTGGTTTTAAAATTTTTGGTACCATATGAAGGGGCTTGACCTGATATTGAGCAATTTAATAGAAATTTTTCAAAAAGGGTTGCCACCTGTTCAAAAATTCAGTTTTACGCTATAGTTTGTTTGATTTTTAAATTTGAGGTGTCATATGAAAGGACTTGGCATGGAATTGAGTAATTTATTAAAATTTTTACAAAAAGGGTGCCACCGTTCAATAATCCATTTTTACGCTACAGTTTATCTCATTTTTAAATTTGAAGTGTCATGCAAGGCCTAGCACTGAAGATGGGTAATAAAAAGAAAGGGAAGAGGAAAATGAAAGGGACGGATATGGCGAAGGACCGGAAGCGAAAGAGGAAATATGAAAAATAAAGTGGATAAAGGGAAAATAAAGCGCAAATAAAGGGGAAAGGGGAAGAGAAAGAAAAGGAGGAGCGCGCCAAATGGCCTTTTGTAGGTCGCTTTAAGGTTACCATAGTCTAGAAAAATATTCGGCACAAAAATTCACTATGGGGCTCCTTGGTCAAAATCTATGTATAAAAAATCTGGGACCACAGAAAATAAAAATAACCAGTAACTATGAAGGTATATCAAAAAATTTTCAAATGTGGCAATAAGTGGTCTTCCACCCTCAAATTGTCGCACAGTGTAATTGAAAGCCACAGCATCGCGTGGCCGGGTTTACTAGTTATTATTATTATTATTATTATTATTATTATTATTATTATTATTATTATTATTATTATTATTATTATTATTATTATTATTATTATTATTATTATTATTATTATTATTATTATTATTATTATTATTATTATTATTATTATTATTATTATTATTATTATTATTATTATTATTATTATTATTATTATTATTATTATTATTATTATTATTATTATTATTATTATTATTATTATTATTATTATTATTATTATTATTATTATTATTATTATTATTATTATTATTATTATTATTATTATTATTATTATTATTATTATTATTATTATTATTATTATTATTATTATTATTATTATTATTATTATTATTATTATTATTATTATTATTATTATTATTATTATTATTATTATTATTATTATTATTATTATTATTATTATTATTATTATTATTATTATTATTATTATTATTATTATTATTATTATTATTATTATTATTATTATTATTATTATTATTATTATTATTATTATTATTATTATTATTATTATTATTATTATTATTATTATTATTATTATTATTATTATTATTATTATTATTATTATTATTATTATTATTATTATTATTATTATTATTATTATTATTATTATTATTATTATTATTATTATTATTATTATTATTATTATTATTATTATTATTATTATTATTATTATTATTATTATTATTATTATTATTATTATTATTATTATTATTATTATTATTATTATTATTATTATTATTATTATTATTATTATTATTATTATTATTATTATTATTATTATTATTATTATTATTATTATTATTATTATTATTATTATTATTATTATTATTATTATTATTATTATTATTATTATTATTATTATTATTATTATTATTATTATTATTATTATTATTATTATTATTATTATTATTATTATTATTATTATTATTATTATTATTATTATTATTATTATTATTATTATTATTATTATTATTATTATTATTATTATTATTATTATTATTATTATTATTATTATTATTATTATTATTATTATTATTATTATTATTATTATTATTATTATTATTATTATTATTATTATTATTATTATTATTATTATTATTATTATTATTATTATTATTATTATTATTATTATTATTATTATTATTATTATTATTATTATTATTATTATTATTATTATTATTATTATTATTATTATTATTATTATTATTATTATTATTATTATTATTATTATTATTATTATTATTATTATTATTATTATTATTATTATTATTATTATTATTATTATTATTATTATTATTATTATTATTATTATTATTATTATTATTATTATTATTATTATTATTATTATTATCTATATATTAATAGGCTAACATTTTTCCCATACAAACAATTGCCAGGCTGTTTAGCACATTTAACATACTCATATCCACATAAAATTGATATGGATTAGACCTCTGCACAATACCATTTGCCTCTTCTATATTTTCGAATACTCTATGCATTGTACAATTAGTCACATCACAATTTCAATGCAGATACGAATATAACCCATACTTTTCATTTGGAATATAAATACTATTTCTATCTGCTCTGTTGGAGCGATTAGTGTACACTATTCGCCACGATAGAGTAGAACATAATAATAAGCATGTTATGAAGTATTCGCGAAACCTTGTTGCTTCTTTGGTTTGTTTGTTTATTTAATGTGCATATGGCATTAAGGTGGACCAAAAAATAAAAGCCCAACAAACATATGTTCCATTTTTTAATGATAAGAAATGTTTTTCTTGTTCATTAAGGACTTTGAAAAAAATTATGTATCATCACTGATATAAAAGGAGAAAGAAATTTTGAGGCATTTGCACGACCTCTAAATTTTAATATATTAAGGAAAAATTTTAGGTATAGATTTCCGTAATATATTCGTATGAAAATCGGGTTGTTTCGCGAATTTCGGGAGAACTTTATTTCCTTCATAAAACCACCTTAATATGCCAAATAAGTTTCCTAACTAATGCCGAAAAAATCAAAAGAATCGAAGTATTGGTTACCGAGTTATTTTAAAATATATAGAACCGTTGGAAATATGTAGATCGTAAAAAGCTCTGGCTTGAAATTTATTTTAGACATATGGTTTCTTGGGCAAAAAAGCTTGAAATTACCCAAATCTTTATAATTGCGATGTGTCCATTAATTTTTTTTTGGCCCCTACCAATCGACCCGCCCTAGTGTGTATGCATATGCACATACACACACTCACACTAGCAGCGTAATTTTGCTGAACACAACGTCTGGATGTGTGTTTATGAAAATATGTATGTACATACATATATTTCGATTATATTCGAAGTATTCGCAAGTAGTGTACACTATTTGCAGAACCTTTTTAAGGTCATGTAATTGTCGCTACGAATAAGTAATTGTATTGGTTCTGTTTATGCCCTGCAAAAAATGCGATTAATCCGGGACGTGTCCGGGATCAATCGCAAGGGAGCATGCGACTAATACAATTTTACATCCTTTTATATGGAGTGAATTGATCGCATTTGTTCGAGCATGTCCTATGAAGAGACTAATTGTTACACTTGTATACCATAACGGGTACCAATGTAGATTAATCACTAACATACCGAACGGGTACAAATGTAGATCAATCGCTTTCATCCCGAACGGATACAAATGTAGATCAATCGCTTACATCCCGAACGGGTACAAATGTAGATTAATCGCTTTCATCCCCAACGGGTACAAATGTAGATCAATCGCTTCCAGCACGAACGGGTACAAATGTAGATTTTTCCAAGTTGTTCGCCAAGACAATTTTTAATAACAATCTTTAAAAAATTGTAAATTTTCATGAATATATAAATAAAGATTATATAATGTTTTACTTTTGAAAAAAAATCTTAATAAATAAATAAAAAAAATAAGTAAGTAAGTTTTGAGTATGCATTATATGAGCGTAATGTAAAGGATTTTTTCATAGAATATTTTAGGCAACATTTTGTTAAAATTATTATTCATCATTGTTATTAAAAGAAAGAGTGTTCAATTCGTTTTAACGGTTGTTCTACAATTTTTTAAATACATTGCGTATTTGTGTAAAATTTCTACATTTAAGAAATCTAGATTTATACCCGTACGGGAACAATCGGGGACTAATTGTGGACCGATTGTTCTCGAAAGAGATCAATCCGGGACAAATCTCTTTCGGTATTAATCGCACACTTTTTTGCACGACATAAAATTGATATGGATGTGTTCGTATGAGTGAGGAGCAGTGCATAGGCATATAATTTTTTCTATAAATTATTTAATTTCTTTATAATTAATAAATAAAGTTTTTAGTTTTGTACCATTTTTGATTTACTTCGTTTTTGCTTCGTTGGCAAATGTGCCCACTATCTATATATTAATAGGCTAACATTTTGGGTGGTTGTGCGTTTATTCTAAAACGACAGAAACAATTAGGTACTGTAATTGGACGGCCGCGAATATTTTGTTGGCCGTTTCGAATCCATTCGTGCAGCCTTCTAATATGGATGTTTTTGTATGAGTGAGGAGCAGTGCATAGGCATATAATTTTTTCTATAAATTATTTAATTTCTTTATAATTAATAAATAAAGTTTTTAGTTTTGTACCATTTTTGATTTACTTCGTTTTTGCTTCGTTGGCAAATGTGCCCACTATCTATATATTAATAGGCTAACATTTTCAAATACAAACAATTGCCAGGCTATTTAGCACATTTAACATACTCATATCCACATAAAATTGATATGGATGTGTTCGTATGAGTGAGGAGCAGTGCATAGGCATATAATTTTTTCTATAAATTATTTAATTTCTTTATAATTAATAAATAAAGTTTTTAGTTTTGTACCATTTTTGATTTACTTCGTTTTTGCTTCGTTGGCAAATGTGCCCACTATCTATATATTAATAGGCTAACATTTTCAAATACAAACAATTGCCAGGCTATTTAGCACATTTAACATACTCATATCCACATAAAATTGATATGGATGTGTTCGTATGAGTGAGGAGCAGTGCATAGGCATATAATTTTTTCTATAAATTATTTAATTTCTTTATAATTAATAAAGTTTTTAGTTTTGTACCATTTTTGATTTACTTCGTTTTTGCTTCGTTGGCAAATGTGCCCACTATCTACATATTAATTTATATATTAATAGGCTAATATTTTTCCCATACAAACAATTGCCAGGCTGTTTAGCACATTTAACATACTCATATCCACATAAAATTGATATGGATGTGTTCGTATCAGTGAGGAGCAGTGCATAGGCATATAATTTTTTCTATAAATTATTTAATTTCTTTATAATTAATAAATAAAGTTTTTAGTTTTGTACCATTTTTGATTTACTTCGTTTTTGCTTCGGTGGCAAATGTGCCCACTATCTACATATTAATTTATATATTAATAGGCTAATATTTTTCCCATACAAACAATTGCCAGGCTGTTTAGCACATTTAACATACTCATATCCACATAAAATTGATATTGATGTGTTCGTATGAGTGAGGAGCAGTGCGTAGGCATATAATTTTTTCTATAAATTATTTAATTTCTTTATAATTAATAAATAAAGTTTTTAGTTTTGTACCATTTTTCATTTACTTCGTTTTTGCTTCGTTGGCAAATGTGCCCACTATCTATATATTAATAGGCTAACATTTTTCCCATACAAACAATTGCCAGGCTGTTTAGCACATTTAACATACTCATATCCACATAAAATTTATATGGATGTGTTCGTATGAGTGAGGAGCAGTGCATAGGCATATAATTTTTTCTATAAATTATTTAATTTCTTTATAATTAATAAATAAAGTTTTTAGTTTTGTACCATTTTTGATTTACTTCGTTTTTGCTTCGTTGGCAAATGTGCCCACTATCTATATATTAATAGGCTAACATTTTGGGTGGTTGTGCGTTTATTCTAAAACGACAGAAACAATTAGGTACTGTAATTGGACGGCCGCGAATATTTTGTTGGCCGTTTCGAATCCATTCGTGCAGCCTTCTAATATGGATGTTTTTGTATGAGTGAGGAGCAGTGCATAGGCATATAATTTTTTCTATAAATTATTTAATTTCTTTATAATTAATAAAGTTTTTAGTTTTGTACCATTTTTGATTTACTTCGTTTTTGCTTCGTTGGCAAATGTGCCCACTATCTATATATTAATAGGCTAACATTTTCAAATACAAACAATTGCCAGGCTATTTAGCACATTTAACATACTCATATCCACATAAAATTGATATGGATGTGTTCGTATGAGTGAGGAGCAGTGCATAGGCATATAATTTTTTCTATAAATTATTTAATTTCTTTATAATTAATAAATAAAGTTTTTAGTTTTGTACCATTTTTGATTTACTTCGTTTTTGCTTCGTTGGCAAATGTGCCCACTATCTATATATTAATAGGCTAACATTTTCAAATACAAACAATTGCCAGGCTATTTAGCACATTTAACATACTCATATCCACATAAAATTGATATGGATGTGTTCGTATGAGTGAGGAGCAGTGCATAGGCATATAATTTTTTCTATAAATTATTTAATTTCTTTATAATTAATAAAGTTTTTAGTTTTGTACCATTTTTGATTTACTTCGTTTTTGCTTCGTTGGCAAATGTGCCCACTATCTACATATTAATTTATATATTAATAGGCTAATATTTTTCCCATACAAACAATTGCCAGGCTGTTTAGCACATTTAACATACTCATATCCACATAAAATTGATATGGATGTGTTCGTATCAGTGAGGAGCAGTGCATAGGCATATAATTTTTTCTATAAATTATTTAATTTCTTTATAATTAATAAATAAAGTTTTTAGTTTTGTACCATTTTTGATTTACTTCGTTTTTGCTTCGGTGGCAAATGTGCCCACTATCTACATATTAATTTATATATTAATAGGCTAATATTTTTCCCATACAAACAATTGCCAGGCTGTTTAGCACATTTAACATACTCATATCCACATAAAATTGATATTGATGTGTTCGTATGAGTGAGGAGCAGTGCGTAGGCATATAATTTTTTCTATAAATTATTTAATTTCTTTATAATTAATAAATAAAGTTTTTAGTTTTGTACCATTTTTCATTTACTTCGTTTTTGCTTCGTTGGCAAATGTGCCCACTATCTATATATTAATAGGCTAACATTTTTCCCATACAAACAATTGCCAGGCTGTTTAGCACATTTAACATACTCATATCCACATAAAATTTATATGGATGTGTTCGTATGAGTGAGGAGCAGTGCATAGGCATATAATTTTTTATATAAATTATTTAATTTCTTTATAATTAATAAATAAAGTTTTTAGTTTTGTACCATTTTTCATTTACATGAAGTTTTTTGGCCGTTTAATCGAATATATATATTTTCCTTATTGAGCTCCAGGCCACAAATTAAATTAAAAACAATTTTTAATTTTAATTTTTATTTGTCAATATTTCGATCTCAGCCTGAGATCATCATCAGGACTGGAAAAACAAACACAATGATTACATTTATATACATATATGTATTGATACATATGCTTAAATATAAACATAAACAGAGAAGCGAAACTTACACAAATCCCTTGTTTTAATCGACTGACTAGAAAATCAACAAAAAATATGGAACAGGTAACATTGGAAAAAATTAACAATGTAAACAAAATTTGGAGACATAAATACATATATAAGAAACATGAAAATGTAAACAATTGAAAATATACCGTAATGGTAAACAAAAATATACAGGAACAACAATACATTGGAATAAGACGAACAGTAAGACATAAATATATACATATAGCTGCAGCTCTCCTTTGTTATTGTTGCTTAAGCTTGGTTGAGAAACCAGTTTAGATGGGGATGCGCTCGAACAAACAAACATGCATTGTTATAATTGTTGTTGTCGAATGACCAAATTTCTATATACATGAGCGCAATTGTCAGTGTCGGACTTAAAGTTCATTCTCTTTGTACTAGGGGTGTTCAAAATGTGTAGCATTTCAAGGGTGTATCGCTTATGATAGTGTTTTTCATTGTCTAAAATTGCTACATTGTCAAAATCTGGATAATGTCCCGTACTGCCGCAATGGTATGACAAGGCTGCCTTGTTGTCCGAAGAATTATTCCTTAGTTTTATATTGGACTTATGAGCGGAAATCCTTGTCTTTAATTTGGATTTTGTTGTCCCCACATATACCTTGGGACCCGTCACCACTGCATGGAATTTCATACACAACGTTGGATTTCTCATATTTCGGGATTTTGTCCTTAGTATTACTGTATAAGAGTTTTAAGGAATTGTTGTATGTAAATGCGATATTATAATTTTCTTTGTCATATATACTGGACCTTTTTATTCTTTCCGATATCCCCGGGACATATGTCATTGCTTTATATATCTTTGGTTCTTTATTTGATCTCTCTAATTTATTTCCAACGTAGAAGAGGTTTATCATTTTATTTGTCAAGTAGGAAGGAAAATCGTTGTTTGTCAGAATTTTCTTAATTAAAGGGATATTTTTCTTGTGGTATATTTTGTCACTTATGGAGAGTACTCTAGTTATAAAATTTTTGGCAGTATTTATAATAATCTTCTTTTCATGCTTCGAATGATAATTTATTAGCCTCCCTGATGCAGTGGGCTTTTCGTGCCAGTCAAAGGTTATTTTGTTGTTTCTTCTAATTATTAGTGTGTCCAAATAAGGTAGTTTACCGTTGTTTTCTTTTTCTATTGTGAATTTTATTGATCTATTATAATTGTTAAGCATGTGTAGTATATTATCTGCATCTTCTGCTTTGATGATGGCAAATAAATCATCGACGTACTTTGTAAGTAGTCTCGGTTTCTGCGCAGATTGTCTTTCAAATTTGCTAAGTAGGTCTTCCATAAATATGTCAGCTATTATAGGGGACGCCGGCGAACCCATTGGCATTCCTGATCTCTGTTCATATATTTTGTTGTTGAATTTGAAATACGAGTTTTCTTTGATGCAGAATTTTAGAATTGTCAGGAATAATTCCTTTGTCATGGATGTATGTTTTTGGATTTCTTCCCATCTTGAGGATATAATCTCAATGGACAAATCAACTGGGACACTAGGGAACAACGAGACAACATATAACGACACTAAAATTTCATCATCATATATATACGAGCCTCCAATCTTATTTTTGAAATCCAATGCATCTCTGACGTTATATTTGGAGGACTTGGTCAAATTTTTGAGTATATTTGTCAAGTATTTACATATATTATAGGACGGCGAATTGACGGACGAACATATAGGCCTAAGAGGGGTGGCTTCCTTGTGGATTTTTGGTAAACCATAAATTCTGGGTGGGTTGGCTGTTTTACATGTAAGATAGTTTTTTTCATTTAGATCAATCAATTTACTTTCGAACATTCTTTCTACTAAATCGTTGTTTTTATCCTGTAGCTTATTGGTAGGGTCACGTTTTAACACTCTATATGTAGTTATATCGTTTACTAATCTTTCCATTTTTGCATCATACTCAGATTTGTCCATTAATACCGTTACATTCCCTTTGTCAGCATTTAAAACCAATAGCTGTTTATTATTCTTTAAGAATTTTTGTGTAGAATAAAGTGTCTGGATTATAAATTTATCTCTAGCGGAAGCCGTTGTTCTATTCAAGTGATCACGCATTATTGTAGTCAAGTTGTTTCTTTCTATTTCTTGTCTTTCTTTATCCTTAATTGTTTGTATACAATTTTCACCGTCCGCTATAAATTTAAATAGTGGAAAGTTTTTGTTCTCAGTTGGTAAAGCATGTTTTGGTCCAAGAGATAAGAGCCACTGAATGTCTGTTGGTATGTCAATATTTGTTTTGTTACAAAACCAATTTGGTACCACCCTAATGTTTAATAGCTGTTGGTGTTTTGCTCTCAGATTTTCGTACTTCCTCTTTTGTGTATTTTTAACTTTTGTCGCTAATTTGTTTGTTAATATTTTCTCACTCGCGAACAATGCATTTGAGTCATGTATGTCAATTTGTTGTTTTATCAATTTTTCCAGCATATTTACCTCTTTTTGTTTTTGTCTGTATATTTCATGCTTCATTTCGAAGATTAAATTTACCAATTTTGTTTGCAAGTTGTTGACGAATGTAGAAACCGGGGTTGAGAACTTTGCTGGTATTTTGTTGTTGCAGGTGTTGTTATTTATTGTCCGTATGATGTTTTTGGTGGCATTGCTAACGAAATTGGGAATTAAGCCACTTCTTTTGCATCTCTCCATATACCTTGTCGATTCAGCTAGTCTAGTAATTTGTTGCAAATTTCGTTGGTATTCCTTAATGTGTTTGGTTGTCCGTATATCATATTTGTTTTTGATGTTTGTGTAAATTCCAGAAACATTGCTTTCTTCACGATGTGCTCTTCGTTTGTACATTTTTATGAAGTTTTTTGGCCGTTTAATCGAATATATATATTTTCCTTATTGAGCTCCAGGCCACAAATTAAATTAAAATTTTATTTACTTATGTCTCCAAATTTTTTTTACATTGTTAATTTTTTCCAATGTTACCTGTTCTATATTTTTTGTTGATTTTCTAGTCAGTCCATTAAAACAAGGGATTTGTTTAAGTTTCGCTTCTCTGTTTATGTTTATATTTAAGCATATGTATCAATACATATATGTATATAAATGTAATCATTGTGTTTGTTTTTCCAGTCCTGATGATGATCTCAGGCTGAGATCGAAATATTGACAAATAAAAATTAAAATTAAAAACAATTTTTAATTTTAATTTTTTAATTTTAATTTTTATTTGTCAATATTTCGATCTCAGCCTGAGATCATCATCAGGACTGGAAAAACAAACACAATGATTACATTTATATACATATATGTATTGATACATATGCTTAAATATAAACATAAACAGAGAAGCGAAACTTAAACAAATCCCTTGTTTTAATCGACTGACTAGAAAATCAACAAAAAATATGGAACAGGTAACATTGGAAAAAATTAACAATGTAAACAAAATTTGGAGACATAAATACATATATAAGAAAAATGGAAAGATTAGTAAAAGATATAACTACATATAGAGTGTTAAAACGTGACCCTACCAATAAGCTACAGGATAAAAACAACGATTTAGTAGAAAGAATGTTCAAAAGTAAATTGATTGATCTAAATGAAAAAAATTATCTTACATGTAAAACAGCCAACCCACCCAGAATTTATGGTTTACCAAAAATCCACAAGGAAGCCACCCCTCTTAGGCCTATATGTTCGTCCGTCAATTCGCCGTCCTATAATATATGTAAATACTTGACAAATATACTCAAAAATTTGACCAAGTCCTCCAAATATAACGTCAGAGATGCATTGGATTTCAAAAATAAGATTGGAGGCTCGTATATATATGATGATGAAATTTTAGTGTCGTTAGATGTTGTCTCGTTGTTCCCTAGTGTCCCAGTTGATTTGTCCATTGAGATTATATCCTCAAGATGGGAAGAAATCCAAAAACATACATCCATGACAAAGGAATTATTCCTGACAATTCTAAAATTCTGCATCAAAGAAAACTCGTATTTCAAATTCAACAACAAAATATATGAACAGAGATCAGGAATGCCAATGGGTTCGCCGGCGTCCCCTATAATAGCTGACATATTTATGGAAGACCTACTTAGCAAATTTGAAAGACAATCTGCGCAGAAACCGAGACTACTTACAAAGTACGTCGATGATCTCTTTGCCATCATCAAAGCAGAAGATGCAGATAATATACTACACATGCTTAACAATTATAATAGATCAATAAAATTCACAATAGAAAATGAAAACAACGGTAAACTACCTTATTTGGACACACTAATAATTAGAAGAAACAACAAAATAACCTTTGACTGGCACGAAAAGCCCACTGCATCAGGGAGGCTAATAAATTATCATTCGAAGCATGAAAAGAAGATTATTATAAATACTGCCAAAAATTTTATAACTAGAGTACTCTCCATAAGTGACAAAATATACCACAAGAAAAATATCCCTTTAATTAAGAAAATTCTGACAAACAACGATTTTCCTTCCTACTTGACAAATAAAATGATAAACCTCTTCTACGTTGGAAATAAATTAGAGAGATCAAATAAAGAACCAAAGATATATAAAGCAATGACATATGTCCCGGGGATATCGGAAAGAATAAAAAGGTCCAGTATATATGACAAAGAAAATTATAATATCGCATTTACATACAACAATTCCTTAAAACTCTTATACAGTAATACTAAGGACAAAATCCCGAAATATGAGAAATCCAACGTTGTGTATGAAATTCCATGCAGTGGTGACGGGTCCCACGTATGCGAAAAGGTATATGTGGGGACAACAAAATCCAAATTAAAGACAAGGATTTCCGCTCATAAGTCCAATATAAAACTAAGGAATAATTCTTCGGACAAAAAGACAGCCTTGTCATACCATTGCGGCAGTACGGGACATTATCCAGATTTTGACAATGTAGCAATTTTAGACAATGAAAAACACTATCATAAGCGATACACCCTTGAAATGCTACACATTTTGAACACCCCTAGTACAAAGAGAATGAACTTTAAGTCCGACACTGACAATTGCGCTCATGTATATAGAAATTTGGTCATTCGACAACAACAATTATAACAATGCATGTTTGTTTGTTCGAGCGCATCCCCATCTAAACTGGTTTCTCAACCAAGCTTAAGCAACAATAACAAAGGAGAGCTGCAGCTATATGTATATATTTATGTCTTACTGTTCGTCTTATTCCAATGTATTGTTGTTCCTGTATATTTTTGTTTACCATTACGGTATATTTTCAATTGTTTACATTTTCATGTTTCTTATATATGTATTTATGTCTCCAAATTTTGTTTACATTGTTAATTTTTTCCAATGTTACCTGTTCCATATTTTTTGTTGATTTTCTAGTCAGTCGATTAAAACAAGGGATTTGTTTAAGTTTCGCTTCTCTGTTTATGTTTATATTTAAGCATATGTATCAATACATATATGTATATAAATGTAATCATTGTGTTTGTTTTTCCAGTCCTGATGATGATCTCAGGCTGAGATCGAAATATTGACAAATAAAAATTAAAATTAAAAATTGTTTTTAATTTAATTTGTGGCCTGGAGCTCAATAAGGAAAATATATATATTCGATTAAACGGCCAAAAAACTTCATAAAAATGTACAAACGAAGAGCACATCGTGAAGAAAGCAATGTTTCTGGAATTTACACAAACATCAAAAACAAATATGATATACGGACAACCAAACACATTAAGGAATACCAACGAAATTTCCAACAAATTACTAGACTAGCTGAATCGACAAGGTATATGGAGAGATGCAAAAGAAGTGGCTTAATTCCCAATTTCGTTAGCAATGCCACCAAAAACATCATACGGACAATAAATAACAACACCTGCAACAACAAAATACCAGCAAAGTTCTCAACCCCGGTTTCTACATTCGTCAACAACTTGCAAACAAAATTGGTAAATTTAATCCTCGAAATGAAGCATGAAATATACAGACAAAAACAAAAAGAGGTAAATATGCTGGAAAAATTGATAAAACAACAAATTGACATACATGACTCAAATGCATTGTTCGCGAGTGAGAAAATATTAACAAACAAATTAGCGACAAAAGTTAAAAATACACAAAAGAGGAAGTACGAAAATCTGAGAGCAAAACACCAACAGCTATTAAACATTAGGGTGGTACCAAAATGGTTTTGTAACAAAACAAATATTGACATACCAACAGACATTCAGTGGCTCTTATCTCTTGGACCAAAACATGCTTTACCAACTGAGAACAAAAACTTTCCACTATTTAAATTTATAGCGGACGGTGAAAATTGTATACAAACAATTAAGGATAAAGAAAGACAAGAAATAGAAAGAAACAACTTGACTACAATAATGCGTGATCACTTGAATAGAACAACGGCTTCCGCTAGAGATAAATTTATAATCCAGACACTTCATTCTACACAAAAATTCTTAAAGAATAATAAACAGCTATTGGTTTTAAATGCTGACAAAGGGAATGTAACGGTATTAATGGACAAATCTGAGTATGATGCAAAAATGGAAAGATTAGTAAACGATATAACTACATATAGAGTGTTAAAACGTGACCCTACCAATAAGCTACAGGATAAAAACAACGATTTAGTAGAAAGAATGTTCGAAAGTAAATTGATTGATCTAAATGAAAAAAACTATCTTACATGTAAAACAGCCAACCCACCCAGAATTTATGGTTTACCAAAAATCCACAAGGAAGCCACCCCTCTTAGGCCTATATGTTCGTCCGTCAATTCGCCGTCCTATAATATATTAAAAATATCCCTTTAATTAAGAAAATTCTGACAAACAACGATTTTCCTTCCTACTTGACAAATAAAATGATAAACCTCTTCTACGTTGGAAATAAATTACAGAGATCAAATAAAGAACCAAAGATATATAAAGCAATGACATATGTCCCGGGGATATCGGAAAGAATAAAAAGGTCCAGTATATATGACAAAGAAAATTATAATATCGCATTTACATACAACAATTCCTTAAAACTCTTATACAGTAATACTAAGGACAAAATCCCGAAATATGAGAAATCCAACGTTGTGTATGAAATTCCATGCAGTGGTGACGGGTCCCACGTATGCGAAAAGGTATATGTGGGGACAACAAAATCCAAATTAAAGACAAGGATTTCCGCTCATAAGTCCAATATAAAACTAAGGAATAATTCTTCGGACAACAAGACAGCCTTGTCATACCATTGCGGCAGTACGGGACATTATCCAGATTTTGACAATGTAGCAATTTTAGACAATGAAAAACACTATCATAAGCGATACACCCTTGAAATGCTACACATTTTGAACACCCCTAGTACAAAGAGAATGAACTTTAAGTCCGACACTGACAATTGCGCTCATGTATATAGAAATTTGGTCATTCGACAACAACAATTATAACAATGCATGTTTGTTTGTTCGAGCGCATCCCCATCTAAACTGGTTTCTCAACCAAGCTTAAGCAACAATAACAAAGGAGAGCTGCAGCTATATGTATATATTTATGTCTTACTGTTCGTCTTATTCCAATGTATTGTTGTTCCTGTATATTTTTGTTTACCATTACGGTATATTTTCAATTGTTTACATTTTCATGTTTCTTATATATGTATTTATGTCTCCAAATTTTGTTTACATTGTTAATTTTTTCCAATGTTACCTGTTCCATATTTTTTGTTGATTTTCTAGTCAGTCGATTAAAACAAGGGATTTGTGTAAGTTTCGCTTCTCTGTTTATGTTTATATTTAAGCATATGTATCAATACATATATGTATATAAATGTAATCATTGTGTTTGTTTTTCCAGTCCTGATGATGATCTCAGGCTGAGATCGAAATATTGACAAATAAAAATTAAAATTAAAAATTGTTTTTAATTTAATTTGTGGCCTGGAGCTCAATAAGGAAAATATATTTTTCATTTACTTCGTTTTTGCTTCGTTGGCAAATGTGCCCACCATCTATATATTAATAGGCTAACATTTTTCCCATACAAACAATTGCCAGGCTGTTTAGCACATTTAACATACTCATATCCACATAAAATTTATATGGATGTGTTCGTATGAGTGAGGAGCAGCGCATAGGCATATAATTTTTTCTATAAATTATTTAATTTCTTTATAATTAATAAATAAAGTTTTTAGTTAATGGAAATAGATATCGTAAAAATGTTTACAAATATCGTAAACACAGTTGAAGAGTTGCTTTAATTTCAAAGCACACTCTCTCTCTCTTCCTTTTTTATATGCGTTGGGACAGTGCCGTAGCGAGCCTTTTTGGCGCCCGAGGCAAGCTTGTTATTCCCGCGCCCCCTGTTCAAAAAGCAGGACAACAAAACTTGTTCTATATAAGAATAAATGGCAAATTTTTTTGAACAAATTATTCATGCATATATATATTTGTTAATACTGTAGCATTCACCATATAATACTGTGTTAAAAAAATGTTCTTCTAACATTTACAATTGAATTTTTCTTGACTTAATAGAAGCGAATTCGTTAATAATATCGTCGAAATCAATTTTACTGGCAATTTCGTTTTCTATCGATAAAATAGCCAAGTTCGACACTCTTTCTTGGCCCATTGTTGATTTCAAAAAATACTTAACGAGTTTGAGTTTGCTAAAGCTACGTTCACACGTAGCGATTGTTACAGGAATCGTCGAAAAAATTCTGAAAGCAGTTTCAACGTTTGGATATGATGCTTTTAAACCATAATCTTGAATAATTTGAAGTAGTTCTATAACAGTCGTGGATTCG
Source organism: Urophora cardui (assembly GCA_960531455.1). Taxonomy (NCBI): domain Eukaryota; kingdom Metazoa; phylum Arthropoda; class Insecta; order Diptera; family Tephritidae; genus Urophora; species Urophora cardui. Next base: position 52,495,559 of record OY482671.1, read on the forward strand.
AGACGATCAGGGATGATTGACAAAGCTGCGTGCTTGAAATCTGAAATTTTCTCAATAAATTCTACGCCATTGATGTCTTTTTCGTATTTGATTGCCAAATCCATCGCTGCTTTTTTCACTTCGGTGCTACTCATTTTTCAAAAACTCGCCAGACAAAAATCCGAAATCATTGGCCACATCCATTTTACAGTCCGACAAGAAATTTGACCATAAACCAGACCATACTTTCCTAAAGGTTTTCGATGCGCTGAATTCAAATCTGGACGCAGAATTGCTCTATCACGTCAGGATTTTGAGATATCCTAACCTAAATGTTCAAAAAACACCGTTTTTGCCTATTTTGAGGTTATGTACATATATATAAACGACAGATTTTATTTTTTTTTTAAAGCACACATAGCATCTTAAAGAAGAAGTCTTTCTCATACGAATGGCATTGAGTTTGCTCAAATATCTTTTTTTCGCTAAGATAGAGCAATTTAAAGTTTCAACGCCATTCGTAAGAGAAAGACGCCATTCGTAAAAGAAAGATGCTGTATGCGCTTTTAAAAAAAAAATCTGTCGTTTATATATAACCTCAAAAATAGGCAAAAACGGTGTTTTTGCACATTTAGGTTAGGATATCTCAAAATCCTGACGTGATAGAGCAATTCTGCGTCCAGATTTGAATTCAGCGCATCGAAAACCTTTAGGAAAGTATGGTCTGGTTTATGGTCAAAAAAATCGGTCTCATTTTGTCGGCCTGTATTATCTTTTTATACCTCCTATGAACCTATCAACTGACTCGTTGATGTCAATGTGAAACTTTTCATTATCCGGAATTTCGGGTGCGTCGTCTTCTCCTTCATACAATTCCAATTTTTTCTTCTTCCTTGACCGCTTGCTGACATTGCTCGCTAGTAGACTAGTAGCTAATGCAGAAACACGCTTAAAATTTTATTTGAATTCTGTGTCGCGAAGTTCTTGTAGTGAGTTTTTCAAACCCTGAATCAAATGTGCAGCTTTTTCCAAAGTCAAAATTATCGTTCGCAAAGCTTTCGTAACGCGATCAACCCGACTTAATATCTGATCCCAGACGTCGAGGAAAAGAAGAAACCCTAAATCAATATTTTTAATCAGATTTTTGCCAGATGATTTGTTGTCAGGATTATTTGGATTGGCCATTATATCTTGAAGTACTCCAAGAACTGCCTCAATTTGGGAATTCAATGATTTTACGGCATTAGCTTTTGATGCCCATCGTGTGTCCGAGTGCCCTAATCAAAAGCAAGAGAATGAAAATTCGTGCAATTTTTTAACCATTGGTTACATTCCTAGCGACGCGAAAGGGTTGCGCAATCGACCAATCAGCTATGTAATTATTCGGACGTAAGTAGCTGGTTGTTGACAAACAGGTGTCGCCGCTATATGCATATACAGTCGACTCCCTAATATTATCCTACATTAATGTTATAAGAAATGTTTGTAACGAAATTATTTGTACTTATGTATTTTTGTATATATATGTATGTATCAACAACTTGACAATTTGACAAAATGCATACACACCCTTATGTTAAGAATATTGTAAACTGTTCCTAGCTAAGTTGAGTGAAGTTATGTATATTATTTGAGAATCTCCGTTAGAGTGACAATAGGAAAAAGCTCTAACCAGCAGGTATAAAAAGCCGATCCTCTGAGCATTCGTTCTAGTTATTCAAGGCGCTGCTCAAGAGGTAAGTCATTTTCTTGTGATATGTACATTGGTAGCTTTAGCTAGACGAACAGCGAAGGCTGGTCTCTGCTATTGTACTAATATACATATTTTGTATGTCCCATTGCTTGTACATATATATGCTTTACTTAGATGAACAGCGAAGGCTGGTCTCTAGTAGGCATGGGTAACACTGCGCTGCGCGGCGCAATTGCGCTGACACCAACACTGGTGTTATTGCGCTAACTCCGATTTGGGAAATGCGCCAACTCAATATAGCGCCAACTCAATATAGCGCCAACTCAATGTAGCGCCAACTCATTGTAGCGCCAACTCAGTATAGCGGCAACTCAATGTAGCGCCAACTCAATGATGCGCTATTGCAATATAACACTGACTCAATTTCGTGCGCTAACACCAGCTCCAATATAGCGCTAGTGTAAAATGGCGCAACCACAACGCCAATAACAGCATCATAGTATATGGATACGTATGACAACGTCACAATTATGTGTGCTATTTTTCCAAATGATTATGAAAATTAAAATTAATTGTGCCCTCGTATATGTAAGCAGAATTGCGCCAAAAGAAATAAAACGGGGATGGTAAACAGTAACAAGCGAAAAAATGTTATTTATCGATTATTCGATGACAATTGCGCTAAAGGTGTTATTGCGCCAGTACCGTGAGTTGGCGCCACGGTTGGCGCTGGCGTTATTGTATCAGCGCCAAAAAAATTGCGCCATTACCCATGGCTAGTCTCTAGTAAATGCATTTGCACTTATGTACCTGCATATAAATATTTAGTGTACGTATGTATGTATGCTTTGCTTAGATGAACGGCGAAAGCCGGTCTCTATGCATTCGTATTTACATATGTACATCAGCGTTGCCACTTTGGTTATTTTTAACCAAAATTGGTAATTTTTTTTCTCTAAAACCGATTTTGGTAATTTGGTAAAATTTTTTCCGGTTTGGTAATTTTTCCATACCATGGGCTAATACACCATTATATGAGAAAAATTTTGGTGTTAAACATTTAATTTTTTTTTGGGAGATGTTATGCCTAAATATATTTCGGAGATCACCACATCTCTTCCTCAGACTACTTTTTTTCTGGGCGCCCGCCAAGATTCGAACCCCAGATTTTTCGTTTGGTACGCTAATGGCATAATCATTAGGCTACCGCCACCTTGCATTTCGCTTGGATTAATTTTTCTTTTGTTTTTTTTTCTTTTTAAAACCTACCATCCAGCATCAGTGAATTTGTCGACGTTTGTCACCAGTATGTTGGTGGGGTTGTGTGCTTTTGTAACCGTAGATTTCCAGTAGAAAATGTGTAACTTTTGAAGTAAGTTAGTTACTGGCCGCTGTGGTGTAGTGGGTAGAGTGCTCGCCTGCTATACCAGAGGTCTCGGGTTCTAACCCCAGTCCGGACAAACAAGAAACAAAAATTTTCTAATTAATTAAAACCCAATTATTGGGTTTTTAAAAATAGCGGTCTCCTCTCGGCAGTGGAAGGCATACCCTCCGAGTGTATTTCTGCCATGAAAAAGCTTCTCACAAAAAATGCATTCGCCGTTCGGAGCTGGCATAAAACTGTAGGTCCACCCAATTAGTAGGAAAAACAAAAAAGGAGCACTCCTAGAATTGGGAGAGAAGCTCGGTAATAAAACTCGTCAGAGTTATAATAGCGCCATTGTATTATTATTATTATTATATCGGCCAGAAACATTCGAGGGTCATCCGGGTCCACGGATTTACCTATATTTGGGGACCCGGCCTAGGCATAACAAATAAAATAGTTCTATGTCGAAGTCCTTATCAAGACCTTTCATTTGATACCAATATCACTCAGAAATCTTCGAGGGTCATTCAGGTCCACGTTTTGACCCATATATGGAGACCCGACCTAGGAATCACAATGAGTGCTGTTTTATGTAAATTCCCTGCTCAATACCTTTCATTTGATACCAATATCGACCAAAAATATTAAGGGGAAATCCGGATCCACGTTTTGACCTTTTGACCTATATCTCGGGAACCAACTAGGGCAAGGTATTCAGCCGGTGTGTAAATTTGGTCAAAATCCCTCCACGCGTTTGGGCGAAAGCCGGCGAAAAAGAAATAGGCTTGATTTATATATATATATATATAGATAAAGAAAATGGTAATTTTTTGGTAATTTTTTTTGTAATTTTTGGTAAATTTTTTATTTTGGCTGTGGCAACGCTGATGTACATATGTACTTACATATGTGTATATATATAAGTATGTACGCAAGTATGATTGCTGAGGTGAACAGCGAAGGCTGGTCGCTCAGTAACATACAGTGTAAATATGTATCGCGTACATATATATGCACATTCTCTTTTTGTAAATATATAATTACCCAGTAAACCTTTTATTTGTAATTCCGTTAGGTTTCTATTTATCTTTACTGTATCCACGATTTACATGTACATACCAGCTCATATTTTGCTTATTGTTACATGCCAGCTTCTGTACCTATCCATTGCTTTTGTAAATATCGGCAAATACTATTGTTTTGTTTTGTTAATAAAAATATAAAGAAGCTAGAAGCATATTCTCCGCACTCTTTCATTTAATTGTTGGAAGGCAAGGTAAAATAAACCACACCCTACTTCACCCATTATCCCCATTTGTTACCATCTTGTTATATGTTCTATTTATCGAGATTTCTTGCTGTTATTACATTAGGACCGTTCGGCGGCAGCAAATTCCTGCAAATTGCAGAAAAAACTGCAAAATCGCGTTCTTTGACGCAAAAACTCAGTCAAAATTTGCAGAAGAGAGCGCAATTTTGACAGTTCAAAGAAGAAGAAAGCTGCAAAGTTTTACTGACGAAATTTGTCGTTGCAAAGTTCAGTAGACTGAAAAAACATATGATTTGTGATCATATGGTTGCAATTTAAAAAAAAGTCGAAAGTGATTTCAAAGTCAAAAAACTAAGAAAATCGGGAATATGCGTGATTCAATAGAAAATGAAGTGAGAAAATTATATTATTTTAATTTATAAAGTTTATTTAAATGATTCAATTTATTAATAAGGTACCAGCTAAAAGGAAACGTGTTAATGACAGCGCAGTGGGATCATCGTCTGCACTCTCGGGATTCTGCGTTGTTGAATCGCAAATAGGAGGTACATATACTACTTAAATGGGAAAATTATCCATTATTGACGCACGCCCCGAAAAAAAAAATGACTTTTTCACAGATGTCAGAACAGAAATAAAAACTTGCCGGAGACTTATAGTTTATGAGATACTTGTTGTTAAAGTTGTGAAATCCACAAAACAAAACTGCCCACTATTACCGAGGAAATACTTCTTTGCGTTGGCGGCCTTGGGCCGCGCTTTAAAAAGATAACCCTCAGCCGGCAGAATTCCCTTTCTGGATTTATCCCTGGACCAATCCACAGTGCTTTTGTGCAGAACATAGAACAGTGGCCACTGTGGTGCAGTGGGTAGGGTGCTCGCCTGCTATACCAGAGGTCTCGGGTTCAGCCCGAGTGTATTTCTGCCATGAAAAAGCTTCTCACAAAAATGCATTCGCCGTTCGGAGCCGGCATAAAACTGTAGGTCCACCCAATTAGTAGGAAAAACGAAAGTTAAGGAGCACACCTCGAATTGGGAGAGAGTCTCGGCCATAAAACTCGTCAGAGTTATAATAGCGCCAGTGTATTATATCATATTATTATAGAACACTGCACATTTAGCTTTCCCTTCGATTCCATTTCGTAAAATTTTAATTTTGTTATGCACTTGTGAGTAAAAACAAACAGCTGATTTTCTGCAAATTTTGACAAAGTTCTGTTCGGTGAAATGCCAGTAAATTTGCATAAGTTTCTCTCTTCGGGAGAGCAAAACATATTTTTCCCTTCTTGCAAATTGCTGCAATTTGCTGCCGCCGAACGGACCTATTATCTTGCCAGTTTTTGCAAATGTACGTACCTTTTTTTTATACATGCACGCATGAGCGCGCTTTATCGGTAATCACAACTTTCAAATAAATGTATGAATAATCGACTATCATAAGCATTCTTATTTAAATATTCTTTCAATTTCACTACATTAAAAATAAAGGGCGCCCATATACATACATACCTATTACTTTTGAAAAAATTTTACAAATCTGATGATCAAGGCAGAACCTTGCGGGTTCCTGGCAAACGAACGCCTATTTTTTCATTATGTTTTTTCAAAAAATACTTCTGCGAAATTTTGTTTAATATTACCGAAATTCAGCGCCCCTCTCTATTGGCGCCCGAGGCAAATGCCTCGTTTGCCACACCCTCGCTACGGCTCTGCGTTGGGATCACATTCAAAAATTGCATTCCACTCAAATATCTGCTCTATGAGTGATTTGTAGATGGATTGTACTCAAAAATTCCATTATACTGAAATTTCTGTGTGTCTATGAGAGTGATTTGTAGCTCTTCTATAATGATTTTTATAAACACCAGAACGATAGAGCGCAAGAAAACTAAAAAGCTCCAAGAAGTAGGCCGTGCAATATTCCATACTATAGAGAAAAAGGAGCACCGAGCCCCAAGCGAATTCAGATTTTAACCACGGCGAAATATCATTTTGACATTACACTCTACCAATTACAATAACAAAATACATGGGAAATTTCTGAATTCGCCACCGGTCATATCTTCCTAGATCTGCCTTGATTTTGACCATGATTTCGCGTCGGACCGTGATCAAAAGGGCAAATTAGTGTTGCGGTACAACTGGAATTTGGAAAGTGTTGCTTATCTCCGCGAAAAGGATTAATTTTTGTACCAATACAAAGTTGAAAAAATAAATTGCATGGTCGAATTTCGAGCACCGGCGATACTAGTTATTATTATTACTCAGCGACGTTCATCATTATTTAAAGTTACGCTCGAGATATTGGTCTAACAGAATATGACCTTATGCACAATTACGTTTTACATCCTTTCTCTTTAACCGCCTAGGATAGCTTTGCTTTAGGAGACTTTTTGCTAATGAATTAGGATGGTTGGCTAATCTTTTCGCATAATTTGCTTGCATTTTCTCTATCTCTTCGGCCACCGTATTTATCTTTAGGTTACTATGTATAATTGAATTTTTTACATACCAAGGCGCTTTGCATATTTTTCTTAATATCTTGGACTGTAGCCTATGAATTCTTTCTACGCTAGATTTCGATGCTGAGCCCCATAGTTGAATTCCATACATCCAAATTGGTTTTAAAACCATATTAAATATTAATATCTTATTATCTAAGCCCAGTCTAGAACTTGGACCAATTAACCATTGCAGCTGGCTTATTGTCAACTTGGATTGCATAATCTTTTTGTCAATGTGATTTTTCCAAGTCATTCTTCTATCCAGTGTGACTCCAAGGTACGTAACGAAGTCTTTCTGGGTTATTATTTTCCCATTTATTGAGACTGGTGGACATGTGTCTTTCTTCAGGCTAAAAGTTACTTGTACACATTTAGATTCGTTGACCTTAACTGCTTGCCCAGAATGTTGTACTACAGCTACGGACTACATAGCTTACTACATCAGCTGATGACTGATTTTGTGGCAACGCTCGAAAATGTGAACACAGTGGTGTAGCTCAGTGTATCTCATATATGTCATCTTTTTTATATTTTTGTACAGGGGATTCCTTAAATTCCATAAAAACTCTTTATTTTTTACAAGTTCAATTCATTTCCGTTTCTTCGTCCTTCATTTCGAATTTCCGTCATTAAAAAATTGAGCTGTCACACTGTAGCGCGCTACAAAGTTAAAGTTAACTCTACTTCTACTACAGCCACAACTACACGCTACAGACACAGCTACACATTGTGGGCATTGCAATGCAATTGTACTGTTTTAACTTTTGACAGCTCTTACTACGTACTACAGCCACACCATTCTGGGCAAGCAGTAACTCTCCACGTAGTAAGCCATTCCTCTAAAGTTTTTATATGTCTCTGCAATTGGATAGTAGCAGTTATGGGATTTGCGTGCACACTTAGTATAGCAGTATCATCTGCGAAGGTCGACGTGACAAGTCTCGCGTTCGTTGGCAGATCGCTTGTGTAAATTAGGGTGAAAACAGAATCGGGACGTAACGACACGAAGTTGCGACAACGACAGTCTGCCAAAATTAAATCCCATGCGTTCTTATGAAAGCAATTATAATAAAGACGACGCGGCACGACGTCGTCCACCGACAAAATTTCGTTGTCGCCAACTTAGACCGATTTCTAATTTTGGTGACGACGACGAGCGGACGACGAGTTGACACTGCATTATGAAATATGAATATTTTGACAACTCAATAAATCTAACGAAACTTTACAAAAAAAAGTAGAAGTATTTATACACAAGCAAATGTAATAACAGTTTAAAGCATTAAATTAATAAATTTAACTATTATTACATTAATTATTATTATATTTTACATTAAAAAATTACGATCTGAACAAAAAACTTTTTAGCTGTGAATGAAAAACTGTAATGTGGCAGCAACGAGCCTTCTGTAGGGGCGGTCGTTGCCCCATTTATTATGTTTCAGTCGCTGGCTTCGCACCGACATTTTTACATCAAGAGGCTGCCGTTGTCGCAATGTCGTGTCGTTACGTCCCGGTTCTGTTTTCACCCTTAAGTATAATACAGGCCCTAGAACACTACCTTGTGGAACTCCAGCAGAAATTGGATGACTTTCGGTTGTAAAACTTTTGTGCCTTACCCGAAATTTTCTACCTGTTAAAAAGCTTTCTAGGATCCCGCACAGATTATATGGAAGTGTTTGTTTTATTTTATACAAGAGCCCTTATAGCCATACTTTATCGAAGGCTTGTGCCACATCTAGGAATAGTGCGGTGCAATATCGTTTGGTTTCAAAAGTTGACCTTATTTCTGAAACAATTCTATGCACTTGATCTATGAGTTATGACATATAAAACTTTCAATGTTTGACCCTTAATAAGTGGGCGTGGCACCGCCCATTTTCCAAAATTTCATCAAATCTCTTCTTAGGGGCCTGAGCTCAACTATATTAGTGACTGAGATACCAAATTTCCGATTTTTTCTATATAGGAAAAGTGGGCGTGGTCTTGGTGCGATTTCGCCCATTTACAATACCAACCGTCCCAGTCTCGATACCAACTTGCGTTTCAAATTTCATCAAAATATCTGAATTTTTGCGCGAGTTAGAGTGTTTACAGACGGCCGGACGGACGGACGGACATGGCTCAATCGATTTCTCTTTTCATCCTGATCATTTTGATATATATAAGTCTATATCTATCTCGATTATTTCATTCTGCTACAATCCACCGTTATGTGATTAAAACTATAATACTCTGTGTACTTGTACAGCTGAGTATAAAAACATGTAGGCTTAACTTAGAGGTATATTAAACTTGCTATAACAACCAAAGTAGACGTATTTACTTAATAAAATTTCTACATGACATTTTGTTTTATTTACAAAATTTGATCGTAATATTGTGGATGGCTCACTGATTTTGCGTCCATAGTTTTAATCGATTTTTATAATTTGTTAAGAAACGCCTTCGAATATAAAAATCAATTTATCTCGAAATTATATTTTTCGACTTAAGCGATTATTGCAAATTGCCACAGATATTTATGTATCTATCAGGGACTTGTAACAAAACTCGTAACGAAACGAAACTCTCGTTTCTGGCGTTTCTGTTCCAAGAAACATTAAAGGATAGAAACTAAATTCGAAACCAAAAGATTGTAACGTTTCAATAAGTAACAAAACCTGTAACGAAACTAAATTAATTTTGTTCCTTGTAACAGAAACAGAAACAGAAACAAAACTCCTTTGTAACAAAAGTCGTAACAAAACTCAGAAAAGTTTCCAGCAGAAACAAAACCTGTAACGAAACTAAATTAATTTTGTTCCTTGTAACAAAATCCGTAACGAAACTAAATTAATTTTGTTTCTCAGTCTCAGAAACAAAATTAATTTTGTTCCTTGCAACAAAAACAAAACCAGAAACGAAATTAATTTTGTTTCTCAGTGGCAAAACTATAAAAATTATTATAATACTATTTGCCGCACATTAGGATGGACTTTTTATTTTTAGGTATATAATATACTAGTCTTTACCCGCGGTCTTGTCCGCACCTACGAAGTTACATTTCAACATTCAGTTTGTCGAAGTCCAGTTATCGATCAATTTATCGAAATATATCGAAGTCCAAATGAAACCTGGGGCCATTCTCTTTCGTTTGATACCCATATTGTAGTGTAATTTTAATGTTTTTGGGCAATAACATTTCACCGATAACTCAGTTATCGATCAATTTATCGATATATATCGAAGTCCAAATGAAACCTGGGGTCATCCGCTTTCGTTTGATACCCATATTATAGTGTAATTTTAAGGTTTTTGGGCAATCACATTTTCACCGATAACTCAGTCATCGATAAATTTATCGAAGTCCAAATGAAACCTGGGGCCATCCTCTTTCGTTTGATACCCATATTGTAGTGTAATTTTAATGTTTTTGGGCAATTACATTTTCACCGATAACTCAGTTATCGTTAAATCTATCGAAACATATCGAAGTCAAAATGAAACCTGGGCCCTCCCCTTTCGTTTGATACCCGTATTGTAGGGCAAGTTTAAGGTTTTTGGGCAATTACATTTTCACCGATAACTCAGTTTTCGATAAATTTATCGAAATATATCGAAGTCTAATTGAAACCTGGGGCCATCCCCTTTCATTTGATACCCATATTGTAGGGCAAGTTTAAGGTTTTTGGGCAATCACATTTTCACCGATAACTCAGTTATCGATTAATTTATCGAAACATATCGAAGTCCAAATGAAACCTGGGACCTTCCCCTTTCGTTTGATACCCATATTGTAGTGTAATTTTAATGCTTTTGGGCAATAACATTTTCACCGATAACTCAGTTATCGATCAATTTATCGAAATATATCGAAGTACAAATGAAACCTGGGGCCTTCCCCTTTCGTTTGATACCCATATTGTAGTGTAATTTTAATGCTTTTGGGCAATAACATTTTCACCGATAACTCAGTTATCGATAAATTTATCGAGACAGATCGCAGTCCAAATGAAACCTGGGACCTTCCCCTTTCGTTTGATACCCATATTGTAGGGCAAGTTTAAGGTTTTTGGGCAATTACATTTTCACCGATAACTCAGTTATCGATAAATTTATCGAAATATGTCAAAGTCCAGTTGAAACCTTGGGCCATCCCCTTTCGTTTGATACCCATATTGTAGGGCAAGTTTAAGGTTTTTGGGCAATCACATTTTCACCGATAACTCAGTTATCGATTAATTTATCGAAACATATCGAAGTCCAAATGAAACCTGGGACCTTCCCCTTTCGTTTGATAACCATATTTTAGTGTAATTTTAATGCTTTTGGGCAATAACATTTTCACCGATAACTCAGTTATCTATCAATTTATCGAAATATATCGAAGTCCAAATGAAACCTGGGGCCTTCCCCTTTCGTTCGATGCCCATATTGTAGTGTAATTTTAATGCTTTTGGGCAATAACATTTTCACCGATAACTCAGTTATCGATAAATTTATCGAGACAGATCGCAGTCCAAATGAAACCTGGGACCTTCCCCTTTCGTTTGATACCCATATTGTAGGGCAAGTTTAAGGTTTTTGGGCAATTACATTTTCACCGATAACTCAGTTATCGATAAATTTATCGAAATATATCAAAGTCCAATTGAAACCTTGGGCCATCCCCTTTCGTTTGATACCCATATTGTAGGGCAAGTTTAAGGTTTTTGGGCAATCACATTTTCACCGATAACTCAGTTATCGATTAATTTATCGAAACATATCGAAGTCCAAATGAAACCTGGGACCTTCCCCTTTCGTTTGATACCCATATTTTAGTGTAATTTTAATGCTTTTGGGCAATAACATTTTCACCGATAACTCAGTTATCTATCAATTTATCGAAATATATCGAAGTCCAAATGAAACCTGGGGCCTTCCCCTTTCGTTCGATACCCATATTGTAGTGTAATTTTAATGCTTTTGGGAAATAACATTTTCACCTATAATTCAGTTATCGATTAATTTATCGAAACATATCGAAGTCCAAATGAGACCTGGGACCTTCCCCTTTCGTTTGATACCTATATTGTACGATCTTTCTATACCTATATGCGAAATATCATAAGTAAAGTTCCAGTATACTCATAGTTATATGGAATAAAAATATATCGAAAAGTAACGGTCCTTAGCAGGGTCGGAACCCCCAAAATTAAAAACAAAAAATAGCCTATACTTCCTTCCAGACTATAACCTGTATGCGTGCCAAATTTCAACAAAATCCGTCTTGCCATTCTCACGTTTTTGAGGAACAAAAGCAAACGTCTGGACATCCAAACATCGCTACATTCACATTTATAATATTAGTAAGATATATGTATACATACCTGTGGCATTTTGATGTGCAAACATCTTTGCTGTAGCTACGAGTAATTTCGAAAAACAGGTAAAGTTTACGCGTATCTAATGAAAAGTTTTGGGCAGGGCTTCTACAGGGAGCCCTATTCTTTTTGATTCCTAGGTCGGGTCACGAGATATGGGTCAAAACGAGGACCCGGATGATCTTGTGTGTTTCTGAGTAATATTGGTATCTAATGAAAGGTTTTGAGCTGGCCTTCTACAATATTGATATCAAATGAAAGATGTTGAGCGGGGCTTTCGTATAGAGCTCTATTCTAGACCTGGTCTCCACATATGGGTCAAAACGAGGACCCGGATTATCCTTGAATATTTCTGAGCAATGTTGGTATCAAATGAAAGGTTTTGAGCAGGACTTCTACACGGAGCCCCGAGATATGGGTCAAACGTGGATCCGAATGATCTTGCATGTTTCTGAGCAAAACAAAACAAAACAAAACAAATCAAAATCAGAAATCAAAAATCAAAAATTAAAAATCAAAAACCAAACACCAAAACAAACAAAAACAACAAAATGTAACAGTGACAATGGTAACAAAAAATTATAAAAACGATAGTCGCATTTTAATCGATAGAAAACCAGTGAAAAAAGGAATAAGGGAAAGGGAATAAAAGTCCTATTTCGAAACTGATTTACAATACCAACCGTCCCAGTCTCGATACCAACTTGCGTTTCAAATTTCATCAAAATATCTCAATTTTTGCGCGAGTTAGAGTGTTTACAGACGGCCGGACGGACGGACGGACATGGCTCAATCGATTTCTCTTTTCATCCTGATCATTTTGATATATATAAGTCTATATCTATCTCGATTATTTCATTCTGCTACAATCCACCGTTATGTGATTAAAACTATAATACTCTGTGTACTTGTACAGCTGAGTATAAAAACATGTAGGCTTAACTTACAATAGAGGTATATTAAACTTGCTATAACAACCAAAGTAGACGTATTTACTTAATAAAATTTCTACATGACATTTTGTTTTATTTACAAAATTTGATCGTAATATTGTGGATGGCTCACTGATTTTGCGTCCATAGTTTTAATCGATTTTTATAATTTGTTAAGAAACGCCTTCGAATATAAAAATCAATTTATCTCGAAATTATATTTTTCGACTTAAGCGATTATTGCAAATTGCCACAGATATTTATGTATCGATCAGGGACTTGTAACAAAACTCGTAACGAAACGAAACTCTCGTTTGTGGCGTTTCTGTTCCAAGAAACATTAAAGGATAGAAACTAAATTCGAAACCAAAAGATTGTAACGTTTCAATAACAAAACCTGTAACGAAACTAAATTAATTTTGTTCCTTGTAACAGAAACAGAAACAAAACTCCTTTGTAACAAAAGTCGTAACAAAACTCAGAAACGTTTCCAGCAGAAACAAAACCTGTAACGAAACTAAATTAATTTTGTTCCTTGTAACAAAATCCGTAACGAAACTAAATTAATTTTGTTTCTCAGAAACAAAATTAATTTCGTTTCTCAGTCTCAGAAACAAAATTAACTTTTGTTCCTTGCAACAAAAACAAAACCAGAAACGAAATTAATTTTGTTTCTCAGTGGCAAAACTATAAAAATTATTATAATACTATTTGCCGTACATTAGGATGGACTTTTTATTTTTAGGTATATAATATACTAGTCTTTACCCGCGGTCTTGTCCGCACCTACGAAGTTACATTTCAACATTCAGTTTGTCGAAGTCCAGTTATCGATCAATTTATCGAAATATATCGAAGTCCAAATGAAACCTGGGGCCATTCTCTTTCGTTTGATACCCATATTGTAGTGTAATTTTAATGTTTTTGGGCAATAACATTTCACCGATAACTCAGTTATCGATAAATTTATCGAAATATATCGAAATCCAAATAAAAAACCTTGGGCTATCCCCTTTCGTTTGATACCTATTTTATACGGTAATGTTAAGGTTTTTGGGCAATCCCCGATAACTCAGTTATCGATCAATTTATCGATATATATCGAAGTCCAAATGAAACCTGGGGTCATCCGCTTTCGTTTGATACCCATATTATAGTGTAATTTTAAGGTTTTTGGGCAATCACATTTTCACCGATAACTCAGTCATCGATAAATTTATCGAAGTCCAAATGAAACCTGGGGCCATCCTCTTTCGTTTGATACCCATATTGTAGTGTAATTTTAATGTTTTTGGGCAATTACATTTTCACCGATAACTCAGTTATCGTTAAATCTATCGAAACATATCGAAGTCAAAATGAAACCTGGGCCCTCCCCTTTCGTTTGATACCCGTATTGTAGGGCAAGTTTAAGGTTTTTGGGCAATTACATTTTCACCGATAACTCAGTTTTCGATAAATTTATCGAAATATATCGAAGTCTAATTGAAACCTGGGGCCATCCCCTTTCATTTGATACCCATATTGTAGGGCAAGTTTAAGGTTTTTGGGCAATCACATTTTCACCGATAACTCAGTTATCGATTAATTTATCGAAACATATCGAAGTCCAAATGAAACCTGGGACCTTCCCCTTTCGTTTGATACCCATATTGTAGTGTAATTTTAATGCTTTTGGGCAATAACATTTTCACCGATAACTCAGTTATCGATCAATTTATCGAAATATATCGAAGTACAAATGAAACCTGGGGCCTTCCCCTTTCGTTTGATACCCATATTGTAGTGTAATTTTAATGCTTTTGGGCAATAACATTTTCACCGATAACTCAGTTATCGATAAATTTATCGAGACAGATCGCAGTCCAAATGAAACCTGGGACCTTCCCCCTTCGTTTGATACCCATATTGTAGGGCAAGTTTAAGGTTTTTGGGCAATAACATTTCACCGATAACTCAGTTATCGATAAATTTATCGAAATATATCGAAATCCAAATAAAAAACCTTGGGCTATCCCCTTTCGTTTGATACCTATTTTATACGGTAATGTTAAGGTTTTTGGGCAATCCCCGATAACTCAGTTATCGATCAATTTATCGATATATATCGAAGTCCAAATGAAACCTGGGGTCATCCGCTTTCGTTTGATACCCATATTATAGTGTAATTTTAAGGTTTTTGGGCAATCACATTTTCACCGATAACTCAGTCATCGATAAATTTATCGAAGTCCAAATGAAACCTGGGGCCATCCTCTTTCGTTTGATACCCATATTGTAGTGTAATTTTAATGTTTTTGGGCAATTACATTTTCACCGATAACTCAGTTATCGTTAAATCTATCGAAACATATCGAAGTCAAAATGAAACCTGGGCCCTCCCCTTTCGTTTGATACCCGTATTGTAGGGCAAGTTTAAGGTTTTTGGGCAATTACATTTTCACCGATAACTCAGTTTTCGATAAATTTATCGAAATATATCGAAGTCTAATTGAAACCTGGGGCCATCCCCTTTCATTTGATACCCATATTGTAGGGCAAGTTTAAGGTTTTTGGGCAATCACATTTTCACCGATAACTCAGTTATCGATTAATTTATCGAAACATATCGAAGTCCAAATGAAACCTGGGACCTTCCCCTTTCGTTTGATACCCATATTGTAGTGTAATTTTAATGCTTTTGGGCAATAACATTTTCACCGATAACTCAGTTATCGATCAATTTATCGAAATATATCGAAGTACAAATGAAACCTGGGGCCTTCCCCTTTCGTTTGATACCCATATTGTAGTGTAATTTTAATGCTTTTGGGCAATAACATTTTCACCGATAACTCAGTTATCGATAAATTTATCGAGACAGATCGCAGTCCAAATGAAACCTGGGACCTTCCCCCTTCGTTTGATACCCATATTGTAGGGCAAGTTTAAGGTTTTTGGGCAATAACATTTCACCGATAACTCAGTTATCGATAAATTTATCGAAATATATCGAAATCCAAATAAAAAACCTTGGGCTATCCCCTTTCGTTTGATACCTATTTTATACGGTAATGTTAAGGTTTTTGGGCAATCCCCGATAACTCAGTTATCGATCAATTTATCGATATATATCGAAGTCCAAATGAAACCTGGGGTCATCCGCTTTCGTTTGATACCCATATTATAGTGTAATTTTAAGGTTTTTGGGCAATCACATTTTCACCGATAACTCAGTCATCGATAAATTTATCGAAGTCCAAATGAAACCTGGGGCCATCCTCTTTCGTTTGATACCCATATTGTAGTGTAATTTTAATGTTTTTGGGCAATTACATTTTCACCGATAACTCAGTTATCGTTAAATCTATCGAAACATATCGAAGTCAAAATGAAACCTGGGCCCTCCCCTTTCGTTTGATACCCGTATTGTAGGGCAAGTTTAAGGTTTTTGGGCAATTACATTTTCACCGATAACTCAGTTTTCGATAAATTTATCGAAATATATCGAAGTCTAATTGAAACCTGGGGCCATCCCCTTTCATTTGATACCCATATTGTAGGGCAAGTTTAAGGTTTTTGGGCAATCACATTTTCACCGATAACTCAGTTATCGATTAATTTATCGAAACATATCGAAGTCCAAATGAAACCTGGGACCTTCCCCTTTCGTTTGATACCCATATTGTAGTGTAATTTTAATGCTTTTGGGCAATAACATTTTCACCGATAACTCAGTTATCGATCAATTTATCGAAATATATCGAAGTACAAATGAAACCTGGGGCCTTCCCCTTTCGTTTGATACCCATATTGTAGTGTAATTTTAATGCTTTTGGGCAATAACATTTTCACCGATAACTCAGTTATCGATAAATTTATCGAGACAGATCGCAGTCCAAATGAAACCTGGGACCTTCCCCCTTCGTTTGATACCCATATTGTAGGGCAAGTTTAAGGTTTTTGGGCAATAACATTTCACCGATAACTCAGTTATCGATTAATTTATCGAAACATATCGAAGTCCAAATGAAACCTGGGACCTTCCCCTTTCGTTTGATACCCATATTTTAGTGTAATTTTAATGCTTTTGGGCAATAACATTTTCACCGATAACTCAGTTATCGATAAATTTATCGAGACAGATCGCAGTCCAAATGAAACCTGGGACCTTCCCCTTTCGTTTGATACCCATATTGTAGGGCAAGTTTAAGGTTTTTGGGCAATTACATTTTCACCGATAACTCAGTTATCGATTAATTTATCGAAACATATCGAAGTCCAAATGAAACCTGGGACCTTCCCCTTTCGTTTGATACCCATATTTTAGTGTAATTTTAATGCTTTTGGGCAATAACATTTTCACCGATAACTCAGTTATCTATCAATTTATCGAAATATATCGAAGTCCAAATGAAACCTGGGGCCTTCCCCTTTCGTTCGATACCCATATTGTAGTGTAATTTTAATGCTTTTGGGAAATAACATTTTCACCTATAATTCAGTTATCGATTAATTTATCGAAACATATCGAAGTCCAAATGAGACCTGGGACCTTCCCCTTTCGTTTGATACCTATATTGTACGATCTTTCTATACCTATATGCGAAATATCATAAGTAAAGTTCCAGTATACTCATAGTTATATGGAATAAAAATATATCGAAAAGTAACGGTCCTTAGCAGGGTCGGAACCCCCAAAATTAAAAACAAAAAATAGCCTATACTTCCTTCCAGACTATAACCTGTATGCGTGCCAAATTTCAACAAAATCCGTCTTGCCATTCTCACGTTTTTGAGGAACAAAAGCAAACGTCTGGACATCCAAACATCGCTACATTCACATTTATAATATTAGTAAGATATATGTATACATACCTGTGGCATTTTGATGTGCAAACATCTTTGCTGTAGCTACGAGTAATTTCGAAAAACAGGTAAAGTTTACGCGTATCTAATGAAAAGTTTTGGGCAGGGCTTCTACAGG
Organism: Urophora cardui; assembly: GCA_960531455.1. Classification (NCBI taxonomy): domain Eukaryota; kingdom Metazoa; phylum Arthropoda; class Insecta; order Diptera; family Tephritidae; genus Urophora; species Urophora cardui. The sequence continues at coordinate 52,513,620 of OY482671.1, forward strand.
GAGCCCTATTCTTTTTGATTCCTAGGTCGGGTCACGAGATATGGGTCAAAACGAGGACCCGGATGATCTTGTGTGTTTCTGAGTAATATTGGTATCTAATGAAAGGTTTTGAGCTGGCCTTCTACAATATTGATATCAAATGAAAGATGTTGAGCGGGGCTTTCGTATAGAGCTCTATTCTAGACCTGGTCTCCACATATGGGTCAAAACGAGGACCCGGATTATCCTTGAATATTTCTGAGCAATGTTGGTATCAAATGAAAGGTTTTGAGCAGGACTTCTACACGGAGCCCCGAGATATGGGTCAAACGTGGATCCGAATGATCTTGCATGTTTCTGAGCAAAACAAAACAAAACAAATCAGAAATAAAAAATCAAAAATTAAAAATCAAAAACCCAACACCAAAACAAACAAAAACAACAAAATGTAACAGTGACAATGGTAACAAAAAATTATAAAAACGATAGTCGCATTTTAATCGATAGAAAACCAGTGAAAAAAGGAATAAGGGAAAGGGAATAAAAGCTATTATACCGAAAAGAGGACAGAAAACCTAAAACCGACATAAACAAAACAACACACAAGAGGACAATAACGGACTTTTACCTGCCTGTTGAATGAGGATACAAAAATAGATTTACATACCTAAACGCGCAGACTCGCACGCACACACGCATGCACGTCGCCCGAACGCACGAATGCACGAACACACGAACACATCACACGAACACGAAGTACGTGACCAAACGATGGAAGTTAGTTACTATAAGTACTATCGAACTTACACAAAATAACTCAGAACGAAAAAAGACACTGAAGATGGCGCATATTAGCCGAAACCGGTTTGTCTCCAAACCAAACTTGACAAGGGATGACGGAGGATCGTTCCACAATACATCGGAATTAAAGTCCTATTTCGAAACTGATTACACATCAATGTTCATGAGTACTCCTTACTCACGTTTCCTTTTTTTTTTTAACTCAACTGGAGGTAGGAAAATATGTGAAAATTTACTAAGGCGAAATTAAAAAAAAAACCCTTATAATTTGCTTTATTAACTAATACCTATTAGAAACTTGTTTCGGACTATAATTGGCTGCGAGAAATGATAGATTGACAGAAATGTAATAAAGCTTGATTAATTAAGCAAATACGGTGCCGTGATTTAATCCCAAGTGGCACAATCCCAAATTTTTTATTTGGGATTATGTCACTCCCCCTAGGGTGACATAAGCCCCACTTTTTTACTTGGGATTATGTCACCTATGTGGGAGTGACATAATCCCAAATAAAAGGGAGCCAGAACACCAAATCACTCGAGTAGGTACTAGTGCGAAGCAAAATCGCGATTTTTTATGTATATACCTATCGATCTATTAAAAACAAGCGCCGCAGGGGAAAATTTGGAATCAAAAATCGCGCGATTTTTTCTTCCAAATTTTAATCTTTTTATAGACATATATACAATGTACACAAATATTTATATACCTATCGTTTTATTGAAAAAAGTCTGTATATATGTAAATATATTTAATTTTAATGTAATTTTTTAGTTTTAAAGTAATTTTTTGAGAACATGTGTATTTAAGTACATATGTACATATTTCATCTTATACATATACTCAATGTATTATTGTATAACAACATTAACTTTATTGTCAGCTTTAATTTTTTTGCTTAATATAATAAAATCTTAGAAAAAATCTGAAATGTTTTTTTGGGCTTGAAAATGACATTATCCCAATTGGGATTATGTCACTACGCCTAGGGTGACATAAGCCCAAGTAAAAAATTTGGGATTATGCCCCTTGGGATTATGTCAGGGTACCAGCAAATACACATAAAAACAACGCAAGTCGGATATCCCATTATCCATACGAAACGATATTACACCTGCCAAAGCATCCTGTACTGCTTCGACGTCTTATAAAAATCATGATGATGAAGAAATTGCACTACAAAGTAGTCTGAATGAGCTATTATTAGAAAATTAAATATTTCTTGATAACAATTAATGTATACTTTTCATAATCCGTTGTTCTATGCATATGAAGCGTTTTTATATATCATTTAAAAAAATTAAAAAAGACAGCCCTAATAGTCACCCAGTTATATTTTTCTTCATATCGACCCCTTTGTGCGACTTTATCGTAAGGGAAAAAAGCTAATTTTACAGGAGAGCATTTTTTTTTTGTTTTTTTCACTGTTTTTTACTGGTATATTTAAATGAAATTGAACACGCGTTTAGATGGTTAATTAATATATTGAAACTGATATCTTTTTTCTTGAAAAAATTTGCAGTTTGTAATTTCGCTCTCAATGTTTTATGAGCGTATTTGAATAAATGTCCCTTACGATAATATTTAAAAAATATAAGTGTCTTATTCCATACTTTAGTTGGTTGCCACAGACATACATATATATGTATGTATATTATATACCTAAAAATAACAAGTCCGTCCTAATGTTCTGCAAATATAGTTTTTCTACTGAGAAACAAAATTAATTTTGTTTCTGCTTTTGTTTTTGTTGCAAGGAACAAAATTAATTTTGTTTCTGATACTGAGAAACAAAATTAATTTAGTTTCGTTACGGATTTTGTTTCTGCTGGAAACGTTTCGGAGTTTTGTTACGACTTTTGTTACAAAGGAGTTTTGTTTCTGTTTCTGTTTCTGTTACAAGGAACAAAATTAATTTAGTTTCGTTACAGGTTTTGTTTCTGCTGGAAACGTTTCGGAGTTTTGTTACGACTTTTGTTACAAAGGAGTTTTGTTTCTGTTTCTGTTTCGTTACTTAGCTGTGTAACAGAAACCGAAACCGAAACGCGTTAGAAGTCCCTGGTATCTATTAATGTTAATGGTGTTGCACGAAGTAGAGACATTGGAGGAAATTGCTCCCGAAATTTTGGAGATGTCAATGGGGAGCTGCTCGGAGGAGCCTATAATTCAGGCAGATGAAGCCTTAGAAGATGTAAGAGTGTATTTCTCTCTTTACACTAATAAATCTGTGACCGCAAATTAAAGTAGCCTAACTCAAAATATGGTGAACGGAGAAAACTCAATTTTTTGTCAAAATTCAAACCATTGGACCATTCGGATTTTTAAAAGGGGAAATAATGGATTTGTAGTTTTAGAGAAGGAATAGTTGTGAACCAGAAATCTTAAAGCAAGGTTAATTGCAAAAAAATGTCTTATAACTTAAGTGCTTTTATTGGATGCAATTTTTACGAAAAGCAGAATTAACTCTAGTTAAGTTCTTTTATTGTGTTGAATTCTTCCCAATAAGGTTTTTATTTCCATTTAACTCGAGTTAAGTGTTTTTAAGCGTAGACCTACGTTCGGGTCGAAAATGACCCGAAACGAACATTTAAGTGAACATAACTAACTAAGTAGTGGACTTAGAAGTCTTAGGCCCGGTTTCACCAACGTGACTAAAGCTAAAACTAAGTTTTGACTTAGTTTAGCCCAGATTTGAGGCTAACTTACTTTTGGGTTTCACCAAATAGTCTAAGAAAATAGCTTTGTAACCAACCTTTTATGGCGAATACTGGGTTTTTTGGTTGTTTTGGTTGCTGTATTTGCTCATTTTTTGTCATATCCGCTCTTTTGGTAGTGGAATTTGCTAAAGCGACTCAAATTCTTAGTTTAGTTTTAGTCAAGGTAAAAGCTGACTAACTTGTGACTTAGCTTAGTTGCATGGTGAAACTGAAAACGTAAAAAAATCGGCTTAACTAAGTTGAGACCGGTTGATGAAACCGGGCCTTAGAGTTTTTGACATTTAATTTTTGTTTGAAATGAATGAAATAAAATAAAAATCGTTTCGCTAATCATTGTTGATTGGGCCTGAAAAAAATAATCCCTAATCCTACGCCGTAGATCGTTTTCAACCCGAACTGAATTTGCTTTTATTTTACCGAATACTGAAAAAGGCATGGTACTAGGGAAATCACCACAAGAAGCTTTGTTTATCCGGAAATGATTAATGAAGACTCCCAAGCGAGAGGTTCAAAGCTATAACAGCTGGAACCGCCGAAAAAAGGGGCGCGGTAGCACTACTGTTTGATAGAAAACTTTTATTTAATTGTTTGAATAAGCACGATGCTATTCCATTGCTACCACGATTTGCAAGGGTCTCATGACACATATAACACGTAGGTTGTCCGGAAACACAGTCTTGTACAGTTAAATAAAAAGTGTATAAAGTGTTTATAAAAATATTCAGAAGATCGCAAAAAGGTGTAGGAAGGCATAGGCTAATCAGCAGAGATTGAATTTAACTGTTAACATTTAAAATATTTTTTGTTTTTCACAGACAAAAAACAAAAAAACAGAAAAATAAAAATTTCGGTCTCAACAAAAAAAATTTAAAATCAGATTTTTTGGTCTTTCGGTAACAAAAATATTTTATTTTTCAAAATAAATCTCACATGTTGAGAAATATAAAAAACACTTATTTGAAAAATTTTCAGTGAATGTAAGTAGATGTGTTTTTTTTATTTCCTGCTCAAATTTTCTCTGTTGAAAATAAATATCAGTAAATAACAGAAAAAATCAAGAAATAAGGTTTTCTCTCAGACAAAAATAATTATTTTTTTTGTCTTTGGATTTTTGTTTTTAAAAGATTGTTAGATTTTTTGTCTAAGATTTTCTGTTATTTTCAAAACCTTTGAACTTGTTAACAATTATTTTCAATGTCTGCTAATCAGCACTATCTGACCCCGTGTCCGACTGACTATCGTTAAGAAATGAGTCCTTAATTGAGTCGTCGCTACTATAATCCATATTTAGAAAGTCTTCTTCCTCCATGTTACCAGGATCCATACCTTGTAAAAGGCAACACGATTAAAGTTTAATAATAACTAGTATCGCCGGTGCTCGAAATTCGACCATGCAATTTATTTTTTCAACTTTGTATTAGTACAAAAATTAATCCTTTTCACGGAGATAAGCAACACTTTCCAAATTCCAGTTGTACCGCAACACTAATTTGCCCTTTTGATCACGGTCCGACGCGAAATCATGGTCAAAATCAAGGCAGATTTAGGAAGATAGGCCCGGTGGCGAATTCAGAAATTTCCCATGTATTTTGTTATTGTAATTGGTAGAGTGTAATGTCAAAATGATATTTCGCCGTGGTTAAAATCTGAATTCGCTTGGGGCTCGTTGCTCCTTTTTCTCTATAGTATGGAATATTGCACGGCCTACTTCTTGGAGCTTTTTAGTTTTCTTGCGCTCTATCGTTCTGGTGTTTATAAAAATCATTATAGAAGAGCTACAAATCACTCTCATAGACACACAGAGATTTCAGTATAATGGAATTTTTGAGTACAATCCATCTACAAATCACTCATAGAGCAGATATTTGAGTGGAATGCAATTTTTGAATGTGATCCCAACGCATATAAAAAAGGAAGAGAGAGAGAGTGTGCTTTGAAATTAAAGCAACTCTTCAACTGTGTTTACGATATTTGTAAACATTTTTACGATATCTATTTCCATTAACTAAAAACTTTATTTATTAATTATAAAGAAATTAAATAATTTATAGAAAAAATTATATGCCTATGCGCTGCTCCTCACTCATACGAACACATCCATATAAATTTTATGTGGATATGAGTATGTTAAATGTGCTAAACAGCCTGGCAATTGTTTGTATGGGAAAAATGTTAGCCTATTAATATATAGATAGTGGGCACATTTGCCAACGAAGCAAAAACGAAGTAAATGAAAAATATATTTTCCTTATTGAGCTCCAGGCCACAAATTAAATTAAAAACAATTTTTAATTTTAATTTTTATTTGTCAATATTTCGATCTAAGCCTGAGATCATCATCAGGACTGGAAAAACAAACACAATGATTACATTTATATACATATATGTATTGATACATATGCTTAAATATAAACATAAACAGAGAAGCGAAACTTACACAAATCCCTTGTTTTAATCGACTGACTAGAAAATCAACAAAAAATATGGAACAGGTAACATTGGAAAAAATTAACAATGTAAACAAAATTTGGAGACATAAATACATATATAAGAAACATGAAAATGAAAACAATTGAAAATATACCGTAATGGTAAACAAAAATATACAGGAACCACAATACATTGGAATAAGACGAACAGTAAGACATAAATATATACATGTAGCTGCAGCTCTCCTTTGTTATTGTTGCTTAAGCTTGGTTGAGAAACCAGTTTAGATGGGGATGCGCTCGAACAAACAAACATGCATTGTTATAATTGTTGTAGTCGAATGACCAAATTTCTATATACATGAGCGCAATTGTCAGTGTCGGACTTAAAGTTCATTCTCTTTGTACTAGGGGTGTTCAAAATGTGTAGCATTTCAAGGGTGTATCGCTTATGATAGTGTTTTTCATTGTCTAAAATTGCTACATTGTCAAAATCTGGATAATGTCCCGTACTGCCGCAATGGTATGACAAGGCTGTCTTGTTGTCCGAAGAATTATTCCTTAGTTTTATATTGGACTTATGAGCGGAAATCCTTGTCTTTAATTTGGATTTTGTTGTCCCCACATATACCTTTTCGCATACGTGGGACCCGTCACCACTGCATGGAATTTCATACACAACGTTGGATTTCTCATATTTCGGGATTTTGTCCTTAGTATTACTGTATAAGAGTTTTAAGGAATTGTTGTATGTAAATGCGATATTATAATTTTCTTTGTCATATATACTGGACCTTTTTATTCTTTCCGATATCCCCGGGACATATGTCATTGCTTTATATATCTTTGGTTCTTTATTTGATCTCTCTAATTTATTTCCAACGTAGAAGAGGTTTATCATTTTATTTGTCAAGTAGGAAGGAAAATCGTTGTTTGTCAGAATTTTCTTAATTAAAGGGATATTTTTCTTGTGGTATATTTTGTCACTTATGGAGAGTACTCTAGTTATAAAATTTTTGGCAGTATTTATAATAATCTTCTTTTCATGCTTCGAATGATAATTTATTAGCCTCCCTGATGCAGTGGGCTTTTCGTGCCAGTCAAAGGTTATTTTGTTGTTTCTTCTAATTATTAGTGTGTCCAAATAAGGTAGTTTACCGTTGTTTTCTTTTTCTATTGTGAATTTTATTGATCTATTATAATTGTTAAGCATGTGTAGTATATTATCTGCATCTTCTGCTTTGATGATGGCAAATAGATCATCGACGTACTTTGTAAGTAGTCTCGGTTTCTGCGCAGATTGTCTTTCAAATTTGCTAAGTAGGTCTTCCATAAATATGTCAGCTATTATAGGGGACGCCGGCGAACCCATTGGCATTCCTGATCTCTGTTCATATATTTTGTTGTTGAATTTGAAATACGAGTTTTCTTTGATGCAGAATTTTAGAATTGTCAGGAATAATTCCTTTGTCATGGATGTATGTTTTTGGATTTCTTCCCATCTTGAGGATATAATCTCAATGGACAAATCAACTGGGACACTAGGGAACAACGAGACAACATCTAACGACACTAAAATTTCATCATCATATATATACGAGCCTCCAATCTTATTTTTGAAATCCAATGCATCTCTGACGTTATATTTGGAGGACTTGGTCAAATTTTTGAGTATATTTGTCAAGTATTTACATATATTATAGGACGGCGAATTGACGGACGAACATATAGGCCTAAGAGGGGTGGCTTCCTTGTGGATTTTTGGTAAACCATAAATTCTGGGTGGGTTGGCTGTTTTACATGTAAGATAATTTTTTTCATTTAGATCAATCAATTTACTTTTGAACATTCTTTCTACTAAATCGTTGTTTTTATCCTGTAGCTTATTGGTAGGGTCACGTTTTAACACTCTATATGTAGTTATATCGTTTACTAATCTTTCCATTTTTGCATCATACTCAGATTTGTCCATTAATACCGTTACATTCCCTTTGTCAGCATTTAAAACCAATAGCTGTTTATTATTCTTTAAGAATTTTTGTGTAGAATGAAGTGTCTGGATTATAAATTTATCTCTAGCGGAAGCTGTTGTTCTATTCAAGTGATCACGCATTATTGTAGTCAAGTTGTTTCTTTCTATTTCTTGTCTTTCTTTATCCTTAATTGTTTGTATACAATTTTCACCGTCCGCTATAAATTTAAATAGTGGAAAGTTTTTGTTCTCAGTTGGTAAAGCATGTTTTGGTCCAAGAGATAAGAGCCACTGAATGTCTGTTGGTATGTCAATATTTGTTTTGTTACAAAACCATTTTGGTACCACCCTAATGTTTAATAGCTGTTGGTGTTTTGCTCTCAGATTTTCGTACTTCCTCTTTTGTGTATTTTTAACTTTTGTCGCTAATTTGTTTGTTAATATTTTCTCACTCGCGAACAATGCATTTGAGTCATGTATGTCAATTTGTTGTTTTATCAATTTTTCCAGCATATTTACCTCTTTTTGTTTTTGTCTGTATATTTCATGCTTCATTTCGAGGATTAAATTTACCAATTTTGTTTGCAAGTTGTTGACGAATGTAGAAACCGGGGTTGAGAACTTTGCTGGTATTTTGTTGTTGCAGGTGTTGTTATTTATTGTCCGTATGATGTTTTTGGTGGCATTGCTAACGAAATTGGGAATTAAGCCACTTCTTTTGCATCTCTCCATATACCTTGTCGATTCAGCTAGTCTAGTAATTTGTTGCAAATTTCGTTGGTATTCCTTAATGTGTTTGGTTGTCCGTATATCATATTTGTTTTTGATGTTTGTGTAAATTCCAGAAACATTGCTTTCTTCACGATGTGCTCTTCGTTTGTACATTTTTATGAAGTTTTTTGGCCGTTTAATCGAATATATATATTTTCCTTATTGAGCTCCAGGCCACAAATTAAATTAAAAACAATTTTTAATTTTAATTTTTATTTGTCAATATTTCGATCTCAGCCTGAGATCATCATCAGGACTGGAAGAACAAACACAATGATTACATTTATATACATATATGTATTGATACATATGCTTAAATATAAACATAAACAGAGAAGCGAAACTTAAACAAATCCCTTGTTTTAATCGACTGACTAGAAAATCAACAAAAAATATGGAACAGGTAACATTGGAAAAAATTAACAATGTAAACAAAATTTGGAGACATAAATACATATATAAGAAACATGAAAATATAAACAATTGAAAATATACCGTAATGGTAAACAAAAATATACAGGAACAACAATACATTGGAATAAGACGAACAGTAAGACATAAATATATACATATAGCTGCAGCTCTCCTTTGTTATTGTTGCTTAAGCTTGGTTGAGAAACCAGTTTAGATGGGGATGCGCTCGAACAAACATGCATTGTTATAATTGTTGTTGTCGAATGACCAAATTTCTATATACATGAGCGCAATTGTCAGTGTCGGACTTAAAGTTCATTCTCTTTGTACTAGGGGTGTTCAAAATGTGTAGCATTTCAAGGGTGTATCGCTTATGATAGTGTTTTCATTGTCTAAAATTGCTACATTGTCAAAATCTGGATAATGTCCCGTACTGCCGCAATGGTATGACAAGGCTGTCTTGTTGTCCGAAGAATTATTCCTTAGTTTTATATTGGACTTATGAGCGGAAATCCTTGTCTTTAATTTGGATTTTGTTGTCCCCACATATACCTTTTCGCATACGTGGGACCCGTCACCACTGCATGGAATTTCATACACAACGTTGGATTTCTCATATTTCGGGATTTTGTCCTTAGTATTACTGTATAAGAGTTTTAAGGAATTTTTGTATGTAAATGCGATATTATAATTTTCTTTGTCATGTATACTGGACCTTTTTATTCTTTCCGATATCCCCGGGACATATGTCATTGCTTTATATATCTTTGGTTCTTTATTTGATCTCTCTAATTTATTTCCAACGTAGAAGAGGTTTATCATTTTATTTGTCAAGTAGGAAGGAAAATCGTTGTTTGTCAGAATTTTCTTAATTAAAGGGATATTTTTCTTGTGGTATATTTTGTCACTTATGGAGAGTACTCTAGTTATAAAATTTTTGGCAGTATTTATAATAATCTTCTTTTCATGCTTCGAATGATAATTTATTAGCCTCCCTGATGCAGTGGGCTTTTCGTGCCAGTCAAAGGTTATTTTGTTGTTTCTTCTAATTATTAGTGAGTCCAAATAAGGTAGTTTACCGTTGTTTTCTTTTTCTATTGTGAATTTTATTGATCTATTATAATTGTTAAGCATATGTAGTATATTATCTGCATCTTCTGCTTTGATGATGGCAAATAGATCATCGACGTACTTTGTAAGCAGTCTCGGTTTCTGCGCAGATTGTCTTTCAAATTTGCTAAGTAGGTCTTCCATAAATATGTCAGCTATTATAGGTTTCTCAACCAAGCTTAAGCAACAATAACAAAGGAGAGCTGCAGCTATATGTATATATTTATGTCTTACTGTTCGTCTTATTCCAATGTATTGTTGTTCCTGTATATTTTTGTTTACCATTACGGTATATTTTCAATTGCTTACATTTTCATGTTTCTTATATATGTATTTATGTCTCCAAATTTTGTTTACATTGTTAATTTTTTCCAATGTTACCTGTTCCATATTTTTTGTTGATTTTCTAGTCAGTCGATTAAAACAAGGGATTTGTGTAAGTTTCGCTTCTCTGTTTATGTTTATATTTAAGCATATGTATCAATACATATATGTATATAAATGTAATCATTGTGTTTGTTTTTCCAGTCCTGATGATGATCTCAGGCTGAGATCGAAATATTGACAAATAAAAATTAAAATTAAAAATTGGTTTTAATTTAATTTGTGGCCTGGAGCTCAATAAGGAAAATATATATATTCGATTAAACGGCCAAAAAACTTCATAAAAATGTACAAACGAAGAGCACATCGTGAAGAAAGCAATGTTTCTGGAATTTACACAAACATCAAAAACAAATATGATATACGGACAACCAAACACATTAAGGAATACCAACGAAATTTCCAACAAATTACTAGACTAGCTGAATCGACAAGGTATATGGAGAGATGCAAAAGAAGTGGCTTAATTCCCAATTTCGTTAGCAATGCCACCAAAAACATCATACGGACAATAAATAACAACACCTGCAACAACAAAATACCAGCAAAGTTCTCAACCCCGGTTTCTACATTCGTCAACAACCTGCAAACAAAATTGGTAAATTTAATCCTCGAAATGAAGCATGAAATATACAGACAAAAACAAAAAGAGGTAAATATGCTGGAAAAATTGATAAAACAACAAATTGACATACATGACTCAAATGCATTGTTCGAGAGTGAGAAAATATTAACAAACAAATTAGCGACAAAAGTTAAAAATACACAAAAGAGGAAGTACGAAAATCTGAGAGCAAAACACCAACAGCTATTAAACATTAGGGTGGTACCAAAATGGTTTTGTAACAAAACAAATATTGACATACCAACAGACATTCAGTGGCTCTTATCTCTTGGACCAAAACATGCTTTACCAACTGAGAACAAAAACTTTCCACTATTTAAATTTATAGCGGACGGTGAAAATTGTATACAAACAATTAAGGATAAAGAAAGACAAGAAATAGAAAGAAACAACTTGACTACAATAATGCGTGATCACTTGAATAGAACAACGGCTTCCGCTAGAGATAAATTTATAATCCAGACACTTCATTCTACACAAAAATTCTTAAAGAATAATAAACAGCTATTGGTTTTAAATGCTGACAAAGGGAATGTAACGGTATTAATGGACAAATCTGAGTATGATGCAAAAATGGAAAGATTAGTAAACGATATAACTACATATAGAGTGTTAAAACGTGACCCTACCAATAAGCTACAGGATAAAAACAACGATTTAGTAGAAAGAATGTTCAAAAGTAAATTGATTGATCTAAATGAAAAAAATTATCTTACATGTAAAACAGCCAACCCACCCAGAATTTATGGTTTACCAAAAATCCACAAGGAAGCCACCCCTCTTAGGCCTATATGTTCGTCCGTCAATTCGCCGTCCTATAATATATGTAAATACTTGACAAATATACTCAAAAATTTGACCAAGTCCTCCAAATATAACGTCAGAGATGCATTGGATTTCAAAAATAAGATTGGAGGCTCGTATATATATGATGATGAAATTTTAGTGTCGTTAGATGTTGTCTCGTTGTTCCCTAGTGTCCCAGTTGATTTGTCCATTGAGATTATATCCTCAAGATGGGAAGAAATCCAAAAACATACATCCATGACAAAGGAATTATTCCTGACAATTCTAAAATTCTGCATCAAAGAAAACTCGTATTTCAAATTCAACAACAAAATATATGAACAGAGATCAGGAATGCCAATGGGTTCGCCGGCGTCCCCTATAATAGCTGACATATTTATGGAAGACCTACTTAGCAAATTTGAAAGACAATCTGCGCAGAAACCGAGACTACTTACAAAGTACGTCGATGATCTAATTGCCATCATCAAAGCAGAAGATGCAGATAATATGCTACACATGCTTAACAATTATAATAGATCAATAAAATTCACAATAGAAAAAGAAAACAACGGTAAACTACCTTATTTGGACACACTAATAATTAGAAGAAACAACAAAATAACCTTTGACTGGCACGAAAAGCCCACTGCATCAGGGAGGCTAATAAATTATCATTCGAAGCATGAAAAGAAGATTATTATAAATACTGCCAAAAATTTTATAACTAGAGTACTCTCCATAAGTGACAAAATATACCACAAGAAAAATATCCCTTTAATTAAGAAAATTCTGACAAACAACGATTTTCCTTCCTACTTGACAAATAAAATGATAAACCTCTTCTACGTTGGAAATAAATTAGAGAGATCAAATAAAGAACCAAAGATATATAAAGCAATGACATATGTCCCGGGGATATCGGAAAGAATAAAAGGGTCCAGTATATATGACAAAGAAAATTATAATATCGCATTTACATACAACAATTCCTTAAAACTCTTATACAGTAATACTAAGGACAAAATCCCGAAATATGAGAAATCCAACGTTGTGTATGAAATTCCATGCAGTGGTGACGGGTCCCACGTATGCGAAAAGGTATATGTGGGGACAACAAAATCCAAATTAAAGACAAGGATTTCCGCTCATAAGTCCAATATAAAACTAAGGAATAATTCTTCGGACAACAAGACAGCCTTGTCATACCATTGCGGCAGTACGGGACATTATCCAGATTTTGACAATGTAGCAATTTTAGACAATGAAAAACACTATCATAAGCGATACACCCTTGAAATGCTACACATTTTGAACACCCCTAGTACAAAGAGAATGAACTTTAAGTCCGACACTGACAATTGCGCTCATGTATATAGAAATTTGGTCATTCGACAACAACAATTATAACAATGCATGTTTGTTTGTTCGAGCGCATCCCCATCTAAACTGGTTTCTCAACCAAGCTTAAGCAACAATAACGAAGGAGAGCTGCAGCTATATGTATATATTTATGTCTTACTGTTCGTCTTATTCCAATGTATTGTTGTTCCTGTATATTTTTGTTTACCATTACGGTATATTTTCAATTGTTTACATTTTCATGTTTCTTATATTCCTGACAATTCTAAAATTCTGCATCAAAGAAAACTCGTATTTCAAATTCAACAACAAAATATATGAACAGAGATCAGGAATGCCAATGGGTTCGCCGGCGTCCCCTATAATAGCTGACATATTTATGGAAGACTTACTTAGCAAATTTGAAAGACAATCTGCGCAGAAACCGAGACTACTTACAAAGTACGTCGATGATCTATTTGCCATCATCAAAGCAGAAGATGCAGATAATATACTACACATGCTTAACAATTATAATAGATCAATAAAATTCACAATAGAAAAAGAAAACAACGGTAAACTACCTTATTTGGACACACTAATAATTAGAAGAAACAACAAAATAACCTTTGACTGGCACGAAAAGCCCACTGCATCAGGGAGGCTAATAAATTATCATTCGAAGCATGAAAAGAAGATTATTATAAATACTGCCAAAAATTTTATAACTAGAGTACTCTCCATAAGTGACAAAATATACCACAAGAAAAATATCCATTTAATTAAGAAAATTCTGACAAACCACGATTTTCCTTCCTACTTGACAAATAAAATGATAAACCTCTTCTACGTTGGAAATAAATTAGAGAGATCAAAAAAAGAACCAAAGATATATAAAGCAATGACATATGTCCCGGGGATATCGGAAAGAATAAAAAGGTCCAGTATATATGACAAAGAAAATTATAATATCGCATTTACATACAACAATTCCTTAAAACTCTTATACAGTAATACTAAGGACAAAATCCCGAAATATGAGAAATCCAACGTTGTGTATGAAATTCCATGCAGTGGTGACGGGTCCCACGTATGCGAAAAGGTATATGTGGGGACAACAAAATCCAAATTAAAGACAAGGATTTCCGCTCATAAGTCCAATATAAAACTAAGGAATAATTCTTCGGACAACAAGACAGCCTTGTCATACCATTGCGGCAGTACGGGACATTATCCAGATTTTGCCAATGTAGCAATTTTAGACAATGAAAAACACTATCATAAGCGATACACCCTTGAAATGCTACACATTTTGAACACCCCTAGTACAAAGAGAATGAACTTTAAGTCCGACACTGACAATTGCGCTCATGTATATAGAAATTTGGTCATTCGACAACAACAATTATAACAATGCATGTTTGTTTGTTCGAGCGCATCCCCATCTAAACTGGTTTCTCAACCAAGCTTAAGCAACAATAACAAAGGAGAGCTGCAGCTATATGTATATATTTATGTCTTACTGTTCGTCTTATTCCAATGTATTGTTGTTCCTGTATATTTTTGTTTACCATTACGGTATATTTTCAATTGTTTACATTTTCATGTTTCTTATATATGTATTTATGTCTCCAAATTTTGTTTACATTGTTAATTTTTTCCAATGTTACCTGTTCCATATTTTTTGTTGATTTTCTAGTCAGTCGATTAAAACAAGGGATTTGTGTAAGTTTCGCTTCTCTGTTTATGTTTATATTTAAGCATATGTATCAATACATATATGTATATAAATGTAATCATTGTGTTTGTTTTTCCAGTCCTGATGATGATCTCAGGCTGAGATCGAAATATTGACAAATAAAAATTAAAATTAAAAATTGTTTTTAATTTAATTTGTGGCCTGGAGCTCAATAAGGAAAATATATATATTCGATTAAACGGCCAAAAAACTTCATAAAAATGTACAAACGAAGAGCACATCGTGAAGAAAGCAATGTTTCTGGAATTTACACAAACATCAAAAACAAATATGATATACGGACAACCAAACACATTAAGGAATACCAACGAAATTTGCAACAAATTACTAGACTAGCTGAATCGACAAGGTATATGGAGAGATGCAAAAGAAGTGGCTTAATTCCTAATTTCGTTAGCAATGCCACCAAAATCATCATACGGACAATAAATAACAACACCTGCAACAACAAAATACCAGCAAAGTTCTCAACCCCGGTTTCTACATTCGTCAACAACTTGCAAACAAAATTGGTAAATTTAATCCTCGAAATGAAGCATGAAATATACAGACAAAAACAAAAAGAGGTAAATATGCTGGAAAAATTGATAAAACAACAAATTGACATACATGACTCAAATGCATTGTTCGCGAGTGAGAAAATATTAACAAACAAATTAGCGACAAAAGTTAAAAATACACAAAAGAGGAAGTACGAAAATCTGAGAGCAAAACACCAACAGCTATTAAACATTAGGGTGGTACCAAAATGGTTTTGTAACAAAACAAATATTGACATACCAACAGACATTCAGTGGCTCTTATCTCTTGGACCAAAACATGCTTTACCAACTGAGAACAAAAACTTTCCACTATTTAAATTTATAGCGGACGGTGAAAATTGTATACAAACAATTAAGGATAAAGAAAGACAAGAAATAGAAAGAAACAACTTGACTACAATAATGCGTGATCACTTGAATAGAACAACGGCTTCCGCTAGAGATAAATTTATAATCCAGACACTTCATTCTACACAAAAATTCTTAAAGAATAAAACAGCTATTGGTTGGTTTTAAATGCTGACAAAGGGAATGTAACGGTATTAATGGACAAATCTGAGTATGATGCAAAAATGGAAAGATTAGTAAACGATATAACTACATATAGAGTGTTAAAACGTGACCCTACCAATAAGCTACAGGATAAAAACAACGATTTAGTAGAAAGAATGTTCAAAAGTAAATTGATTGATCTAAATGAAAAAAATTATCTTACATGTAAAACAGCCAACCCACCCAGAATTTATGGTTTACCAAAAATCCACAAGGAAGCCACCCCTCTTAGGCCTATATGTTCGTCCGTCAATTCGCCGTCCTATAATATATGTAAATACTTGACAAATATACTCAAAAATTTGACCAAGTCCTCCAAATATAACGTCAGAGATGCATTGGATTTCAAAAATAAGATTGGAGGCTCGTATATATATGATGATGAAATTTTAGTGTCGTTAGATGTTGTCCCGTTGTTCCCTAGTGTCCCAGTTGATTTGTCCATTGAGATTATATCCTCAAGATGGGAAGAAATCCAAAAACATACATCCATGACAAAGGAATTATTCCTGACAATTCTAAAATTCTGCATCAAAGAAAACTCGTATTTCAAATTCAACAACAAAATATATGAACAGAGATCAGGAATGCCAATGGGTTCGCCGGCGTCCCCTATAATAG
Source organism: Urophora cardui (assembly GCA_960531455.1). Lineage (NCBI taxonomy): Eukaryota > Metazoa > Arthropoda > Insecta > Diptera > Tephritidae > Urophora > Urophora cardui. The sequence continues at coordinate 52,530,424 of OY482671.1, forward strand.
CTGACATATTTATGGAAGACCTACTTAGCAAATTTGAAAGACAATCTGCGCAGAAACCGAGACTACTTACAAAGTACGTCGATGATCTATTTGCCATCATCAAAGCAGAAGATGCAGATAATATACTACACATGCTTAACAATTATAATAGATCAATAAAATTCACAATAGAAAAAGAAAACAACGGTAAACTACCTTATTTGGACACACTAATAATTAGAAGAAACAACAAAATACTTAACCTTTGACTGGCACGAAAAGCCCACTGCATCAGGGAGGCTAATAAATTATCATTCGAAGCATGAAAAGAAGATTATTATAAATACTGCCAAAAATTTTATAACTAGAGTACTCTCCATAAGTGACAAAATATACCACAAGAAAAATATCCATTTAATTAAGAAAATTCTGACAAACCACGATTTTCCTTCCTACTTGACAAATAAAATGATAAACCTCTTCTACGTTGGAAATAAATTAGAGAGATCAAAAAAAGAACCAAAGATATATAAAGCAATGACATATGTCCCGGGGATATCGGAAAGAATAAAAAGGTCCAGTATATATGACAAAGAAAATTATAATATCGCATTTACATACAACAATTCCTTAAAACTCTTATACAGTAATACTAAGGACAAAATCCCGAAATATGAGAAATCCAACGTTGTGTATGAAATTCCATGCAGTGGTGACGGGTCCCACGTATGCGAAAAGGTATATGTGGGGACAACAAAATCCAAATTAAAGACAAGGATTTCCGCTCATAAGTCCAATATAAAACTAAGGAATAATTCTTCGGACAACAAGACAGCCTTGTCATACCATTGCGGCAGTACGGGACATTATCCAGATTTTGCCAATGTAGCAATTTTAGACAATGAAAAACACTATCATAAGCGATACACCCTTGAAATGCTACACATTTTGAACACCCCTAGTACAAAGAGAATGAACTTTAAGTCCGACACTGACAATTGCGCTCATGTATATAGAAATTTGGTCATTCGACAACAACAATTATAACAATGCATGTTTGTTTGTTCGAGCGCATCCCCATCTAAACTGGTTTCTCAACCAAGCTTAAGCAACAATAACAAAGGAGAGCTGCAGCTATATGTATATATTTATGTCTTACTGTTCGTCTTATTCCAATGTATTGTTGTTCCTGTATATTTTTGTTTACCATTACGGTATATTTTCAATTGTTTACATTTTCATGTTTCTTATATATGTATTTATGTCTCCAAATTTTGTTTACATTGTTAATTTTTTCCAATGTTACCTGTTCCATATTTTTTGTTGATTTTCTAGTCAGTCGATTAAAACAAGGGATTTGTGTAAGTTTCGCTTCTCTGTTTATGTTTATATTTAAGCATATGTATCAATACATATATGTATATAAATGTAATCATTGTGTTTGTTTTTCCAGTCCTGATGATGATCTCAGGCTGAGATCGAAATATTGACAAATTAAAATTAAAATTAAAAATTGTTTTTAATTTAATTTGTGGCCTGGAGCTCAATAAGGAAAATATATATATTCGATTAAACGGCCAAAAAACTTCATAAAAATGTACAAACGAAGAGCACATCGTGAAGAAAGCAATGTTTCTGGAATTTACACAAACATCAAAAACAAATATGATATACGGACAACCAAACACATTAAGGAATACCAACGAAATTTGCAACAAATTACTAGACTAGCTGAATCGACAAGGTATATGGAGAGATGCAAAAGAACTGGCTTAATTCCCAATTTCGTTAGCAATGCCACCAAAAACATCATACGGCCAATAAATAACAACACCTGCAACAACAAAATACCAGCAAAGTTCTCAACCCCGGTTTCTACATTCGTCAACAACTTGCAAACAAAATTGGTAAATTTAATCCTCGAAATGAAGCATGAAATATACAGACAAAAGCAAAAAGAGGCAAATATGCTGGAAAAATTGATAAAACAACAAATTGACATACATGACTCAAATGCATTGTTCGAGAGTGACAAAATATTAACAAAGAAATTAGCGACAAAAGTTAAAAATACACAAAAGAGGAAGTACGAAAATCTGAGAGCAAAACACCAACAGCTATTAAACATTAGGGTGGTACCAAAATGGTTTTGTAACAAAACAAATATTGACATACCAACAGACATTCAGTGGCTCTTATCTCTTGGGCCAAAACATGCTTTACCAACTGAGAACAAAAACTTTCCACTATTTAAATTTATAGCGGACGGTGAAAATTGTATACAAACAATTAAGGATAAAGAAAGACAAGAAATAGAAAGAAACAACTTGACTACAATAATGCGTGATCACTTGAATAGAACAACGGCTTCCGCTAGAGATAAATTTATAATCCAGACACTTCATTCTACACAAAAATTCTTAAAGAATAATAAACAGCTATTGGTTTTAAATGCTGACAAAGGGAATGTAACGGTATTAATGGACAAATCTGAGTATGATGCAAAAATGGAAAGATTAGTAAACGATATAACTACATATAGAGTGTTAAAACGTGACCCTACCAATAAGCTACAGGATAAAACAACGATTTAGTAGAAAGAATGTTCAAAAGTAAATTGATTGATCTAAATGAAAAAAACTATCTTACATGTAAAACAGCCAACCCACCCAGAATTTATGGTTTACCAAAAATCCACAAGGAAGCCACCCCTCTTAGGCCTATATGTTCGTCCGTCAATTCGCCGTCCTATAATATATGTAAATACTTGACAAATATACTCAAAAATTTGACCAAGTCCTCCAAATATAACGTCAGAGATGCATTGGATTGCAAAAATAAGATTGGAGGCTCGTATATATATGATGATGAAATTTTAGTGTCGTTAGATGTTGTCTCGTTGTTCCCTAGTGTCCCAGTTGATTTGTCCATTGAGATTATATCCTCAAGATGGGAAGAAATCCAAAAACATACATCCATGACAAAGGAATTATTCCTGACAATTCTAAAATTCTGCATCAAAGAAAACTCGTATTTCAAATTCAACAACAAAATATATGAACAGAGATCAGGAATGCCAATGGGTTCGCCGGCGTCCCCTATAATAGCTGACATATTTATGGAAGACCTACTTAGCAAATTTGAAAGACAATCTGCGCAGAAACCGAGACTACTTACAAAGTACGTCGATGATCTATTTGCCATCATCAAAGCAGAAGATGCAGATAATATACTACACATGCTTAACAATTATAATAGATCAATAAAATTCACAATAGAAAAAGAAAACAACGGTAAACTACCTTATTTGGACACACTAATAATTAGAAGAAACAACAAAATACTTAACCTTTGACTGGCACGAAAAGCCCACTGCATCAGGGAGGCTAATAAATTATCATTCGAAGCATGAAAAGAAGATTATTATAAATACTGCCAAAAATTTTATAACTAGAGTACTCTCCATAAGTGACAAAATATACCACAAGAAAAATATCCCTTTAATTAAGAAAATTCTGACAAACAACGATTTTCCTTCCTACTTGACAAATAAAATGATAAACCTCTTCTACGTTGGAAATAAATTAGAGAGATCAAATAAAGAACCAAAGATATATAAAGCAATGACATATGTCCCGGGGATATCGGAAAGAATAAAAAGGTCCAGTATATATGACAAAGAAAATTATAATATCGCATTTACATACAACAATTCCTTAAAACTCTTATACAGTAATACTAAGGACAAAATCCCGAAATATGAGAAATCCAACGTTGTGTATGAAATTCCATGCAGTGATGACGGGTCCCACATATGCGAAAAGGTATATGTGGGGACAACAAAATCCAAATTAAAGACAAGGATTTCCGCTCATAAGTCCAATATAAAACTAAGGAATAATTCTTCGGACAACAAGACAGCCTTGTCATACCATTGCGGCAGTACGGGACATTATCCAGATTTTGACAATGTAGCAATTTTAGACAATGGATAACACTATCATAAGCGATACACCCTTGAAATGCTACACATTTTGAACACCCCTAGTACAAAGAGAATGAACTTTAAGTCCGACACTGACAATTGCGCTCATGTATATAGAAATTTGGTCATTCGACAACAACAATTATAACAATGCATGTTTGTTTGTTCGAGCGCATCCCCATCTAAACTGGTTTCTCAACCAAGCTTAAGCAACAATAACAAAGGAGAGCTGCAGCTATATGTATATATTTATGTCTTACTGTTCGTCTTATTCCAATGTATTGTTGTTCCTGTATATTTTTGTTTACCATTACGGTATATTTTCAATTGTTTACATTTTCATGTTTCTTATATATGTATTTATGTCTCCAAATTTTGTTTACATTGTTAATTTTTTCCAATGTTACCTGTTCCATATTTTTTGTTGATTTTCTAGTCAGTCGATTAAAACAAGGGATTTGTGTAAGTTTCGCTTCTCTGTTTATGTTTATATTTAAGCATATGTATCAATACATATATGTATATAAATGTAATCATTGTGTTTGTTTTTCCAGTCCTGATGATGATCTCAGGCTGAGATCGAAATATTGACAAATAAAAATTAAAATTAAAAATTGTTTTTAATTTAATTTGTGGCCTGGAGCTCAATAAGGAAAATATATATATTCGATTAAACGGCCAAAAAACTTCATGTAAATGAAAAATGGTACAAAACTAAAAACTTTATTTATTAATTATAAAGAAATTAAATAATTTATATAAAAAATTATATGCCTATGCATTGCTCCTCACTCATACGAACACATCCATATAAATTTTATGTGGATATGAGTATGTTAAATGTGCTAAACAGCCTGGCAATTGTTTGTATGGGAAAAATGTTAGCCTAGTAATATATAGATAGTGGGCACATTTGCCAACGAAGCAAAAACGAAGTAAATCAAAAATGGTACAAAACTAAAAACTTTATTTATTAATTATAAAGAAATTAGATAATTTATAGAAAAAATTATATGCCTATGCACTGCTCCTCACTCATACGAACACATCCATATCAATTTTATGTGGATATGAGTATGTTAAATGTGCTAAACAGCCTGGCAATTGTTTGTATGGGAAAAATGTTAGCCTATTAATATATAGATAATAACTAGCCGAAAGCTTGAGTTGCCAGTGCTATATAAAAAAAAATCTGTTAGTTTCTAGCTTTTAAGCTTAACTATCAATATTAATAAATAAAAAAAATAACAATAATAATACACTGGCGATATTAAAACTCTGACGAGTTTTATTGCCGAGCTTCTCTCCCAATTCGAGGTGTGCTTCTTAACTTTTGTTTTTCCTACAATTTGTGTGGACCTACAGTTTTATGCGAGCTCCGAACGGCGAATGCTTTTTTGTGAGAAGCCTTTTCATGGCAGAAATACACTCGGAGGGTATGCCGCCCACTACCGAGAGGTGACCGCTATTTATAAAAACCCAATAATTGGGTTTTAATCAATTAGAAACATTTTTTGTGGTGTTTGTCCGGACTGGGTTAGAACCCGAGACCTCTGGTATAGCAGGCGAGCATTCTACGCACTGCACCTCAGCGGCCACATTAAAGTTTAATTGATGAAAAAAGGTGTTTTATGTATACAGTATATAATAATTAATTGAATTTCTATAATATATATCCTTGAAAAATCTCTTATCATATCCACTTTCTTCCAACAAAAAAACCTAACTGAAGATAATAACGCATGAAATTAGAAAAATATTCTAACCAAAAAACCTAGCTCGAGATAAATTGTGTAAAAATAAAAAAAAATCACTTAAAATAACCTATTTCCACTTAGGCTATTAAAACAAAATTGATAAAAAAAAATTATAATTCCTAACTCAAGTTAAGTTTTTTTAATAAACTGAAAACGCAAATAAATACGTCCATGAAGTACCCACATAACTCTAGTTAGGATGTTTTAATAAAACGATTTTTCATACAATACTAGACTTAAGAGATTTGCTAGAAGATAAGTTGTTTTAACTGGTGCAAAATGTTTCTATCTGAGTTAGGATTATTTTTATATCTTTATAACTTTTTAAATATTACTCCAATTTAAATGGGGATAAGACAGATCGAGGGGTTTTCCTCCAAAGATTAACACTATGACAATAACTCAATTTCGCATTATCTCGAGTTAGGCTACTTTAATTTGTGGGCACAGAAATATATAATTTTGTAGAGCACTTGGTCCGCGTGGAATCCGACAGTGCTGAAAAATAAACCGTCAGAGAAACTAGCTGCGCCAAAACATTAAAAAAAGTCTAAAGTTGACCACCAGCAAGCGTTTTTTGAGGAGGAACGAAAAAGAGTGATTGAAAGATACCAGTGGGCGAAGGAAAAACACGAAATGAACATGGAGGAAGGTCAAATGAAACTAGAGCTTTTAACAATTGAAATGAAATTGAAAAAGGGAGAATTAAAGTGAAGTAAACTTTGAACCAGAGATCTACATGGATTAATTACACAGTATTTTTGTAATTAATAATTAATATATATAATTAATAATTACTAATTATTATGAGCAATATTTTTTTTACATTTTCAAACACTTAAATCGAGACAAATTTCAAAAACTATTTCAGTGAAAAAATTCCGGAAAGATACTCTAGTTCACCGTTCAAGTCCAAAGAAAAGCGCTGCGAGCCTCACATTCCTGCTCATATTTATTGCAAGAAGATATTAAATGAGGAAATGAATTAATGATATTTTAAAGACTAATCATATTAATTTTTATATAATTATTTCTTGGATTTAATTTTTTTATTATAATTACAACTCTGCTTTTAGCAGCTTTAATTTCATTCGAGCTTTCTCCATGTTCCTTTCGAGTTTTTCAATTCTATCAGTCAAAAAAAAATATTTTAACTACAAGAACAATAACTTCTGAGTTGGAATTTTTTGAACTGAGCCACCTAAAATTTTTTCGACGGCCATGTATTTTAATGAAAGTGGGTAGTATGGCTCACAACGCTGAAACAAAAATACGTATTTAACAATTTTTCGAAATTCGAACTATATTCAAAGTTATAGCTATCAATATTTTTTCGAAATTCTTTGTTTTTGCCGATTTTCTCACGATTTGTCAAACCGATTTTGCTAAATTTTGATATATATGTAGAAAATAGAATAACTTTTTATAAAATATAGTTCAATATATTATTATTTGTTACCGAAGAATACATGTTTAAGTCTGTTGGAAAATTATTGAAAATTGTAAAATATTTTTCATTCGAATAGAAAACATCAAAGAGAAAACAGCAACATATTAAATTTTGTTATTTAATAATTTTTAATAAAAAAAACTTTTAAAAAGAATATAATTAATATTTGTAAATTATTTCCTGAACCCTACAAAATTGGTGTCAGAAGTGTTGCGGTTAAACTAGTTCAGCAAATGCGAAAAATTTAAATCTAGTTTAAATCTAGTTGTATGTCATATGGCATATATACATATCTTAAATTTAAAATATCCTTGGTCGAATCAAAAGACATACATATAAACAACATTGGAAAATTTAAAGAAAAATTTATTGCGGAATTAGATATACATACATATTGCAAAAATTCCTGTGGTGTGAAAAATCGACAATCGGAGGGTATATCAAACTATCTTGGAGTCTGCATGAAACTAATACTAAAAAATGGAATTTAATCGTAGAAATTTTGAACAAATCAAATACATACATATAACGGATTTTTGGCCAAAATTATAAATATTACGAACTGCGAATTTAGTCATGATATTTTAAAGAAGTCAAAACAACTAACTAAACAAACACATTTTTCGATCGTTGAATTATAGTGGCGAATAATACGAAAATGGAAATGCAAACAATGAATATTTGAAGCGTTGACTTTGCATTATTGGCAGCGTCATATATATAAAAGATGATATCTTCTACCAAACTGCATTTCTTATTTTTGCAAACCAACCGCGGTCCAGAACATAAAAATTGCGAATAATGTTTGCAAAAATAAGAAATGCAGTTTGGTAGAAGATACTATCTTTTATATATATATACATCAAAATTTAGCAAAATTGGTTTGACCAATATTGAGAAAATCGGCAAAAACTGAGGAACTTCGAAAATTGTTAATAGCTATAACTTGAAAATAATTCGAATTTCGAAAAACTGGGCCAAACCCTTTTTTTTGTTGTTGTGAACTATACAAAAAATTTTCAGAAAGATAGTACAACTTCGAAAAAAAGTGGAAGAATACCAAATGGCAATAAAGCGTGCAATAAAACAAGCAAGGAATATAATAGACAACAAAATGGCAATGAATCCTTCGGCCCCGTCACTGATCGCACTACCTAAAATCCACAAAGCAGGAACACCTATGCGACCAATAGTAAACCATAAGTCGGCACCAGGATATAGACTATCAAAACACCTAAACAAGCTACTAACCGAGAAACTAGACCTATCCAATAAATACACAATCAAAAACACGACGGAACTAGTCAACAAACTGAACAACCTGAACGTACCCAAGGACTCAAAACTGGTATCATTTGACGTGAAGGATCTATACCCTTCGATACCAATGACAGAAACACTAAAAACTCTAACTAAAATACTGACAGAGAAAACGAGCAAAGACATTGCAACAGATATAGTAAATACGCCGAGAATAACCCTGGACCAGAATTATTTTAAATTTGACAAAATATACAGACAAACTCACGGACTAGGCATGGGTAGCTCCACATCAGCTATCCTTATGGAAGTATTTATGCAACATTTGGAGGAAATTTACATGGAAGAACTGACGGCAAATTTGAAAGTAAATCTTTATGCCAGGTATGTAGATGACATCATCTGCCTAATATCGGGAAATAAAGAAGAACAAATTTTGGAACACCTCAACAGCCAACACAAAAATATAAAATTCACTATGGACACAGAGAGAAATGGAAAAATCAACTACCTGGACCTAACAATTAAAATAAACAAAGAGACTAACAAATTTACTTACGAAATATACAGAAAACCCACAGCAACAGATACAATAATACACAATAAATCTAACCATCCTCAACAGCATAAGAACGCCGCTTTCTATTAACACGACTTGAACGAACCTCGTTAGAAAAAGAAGCTTACAACAAAGAACTCAGCACAATATACACAATCGCAGAAAACAACGGATATCAAAAAAGTTATGTGAAGAAAATACAAAAAAAACATAAATTCAAGAAAATCAGAAACCAAAGAAAAAGTAGAGAAGATATGGGCAGTCTTATCATATACCGGAGCAACATCTTACAAGTTGGCTAAAGTTTTCCAAAAATATAACATTAATGCATCAAATTTTACTGACCGGTCTTACCGCGTTGCGGTATACCGAATTTAATCCGCTCCGATTTCATGTATGCAACACTAATGTGAAAGTGTCAATTGAAATACATGTGGTCGGTAAGGTTTCGGTATACTTTCGGCAAAAACCAAAAATGTCGATCCGATACCGCACCGAGTAATGTGAAAGCGCTCTAAAAGTGTTATGTTCATATTTGTCAAACAAATTTCTCTTCTTGAAAATGCTCGTGGTCTTCTTGCAAACTGCCGCGAGCTCACATGGGAGATATTCCACAGTTCCATATCCCTTATGCCACAACAATATCAACCTATGTATAGAGGATTCCGATCAATAACCAATTCTAAAAACACCAACACAGCTGAGATTCCAATCGATGACCACCCAGCCAACCAGAGGAGTCCGCACGGTGCTCCGTTAGGGCTCCCTAACGGCTCCCAATGGAGTGTATCCGTCGGAGAAAAGTCATAAAACACCTCCAATAATCCTGAAAGACTCCGTGCGGACTAAAACACTCCTTTGAGGAGCATTTTCGGACTCCTTTTTAACTCCGCATTTGGAACTCTCCGTCGGGGGATTGTCTTGGGAGTCCTAGAACGCTCTTAATTCGGAGCGCTCCGTGCTTAGTTAGCTGCGCAATTTCAAACCGATGAAGCACATTCACATATTTAAACAGTTTGGATATGTTCAGAAACGCAGCATGAAACGCAACAGCGGCAGTAATTATTTTTTTTATGATTGTGATGAGCGACGCGTCATGCAAAATTTACGTTTATGAACGCTCTGCTTGTACTACAAAAGCAGGTTGCGCTTCAAACTGAGTTTTTGGTAGAAGTTATGGATCCATTTCGGAGACCACCGCATCCCCTCATCAGACTTCTTCAGGCGGCCTCAACCGAGAATCGAATTAATTCTTTTCGATTGATAATCCAATAACAATCCCATTGAGTTACCACCGCCGTCAGCTTTGTTTCGCTTAATTCTCAATTTTCCTTTTTATTACAATCCATCCGAAATGGATCCATAACTTCTACCAAAAATTTTTTTTCAATTTTTCTTAATTAAAAACTGGCCAATAGCTCATATAAAATTCACATAAAATAACTATTAGAAAAAACGGCCATGTAAAAACATACGTAAAAGAGTTTTGTGTTGAAGTCCTGATCAAGGCCATTCATTCGATACCAATATTGCTCAGAAACATTCCGGGCCACCCGGATCTTCGTCTAGGAATTATTATGAATAGAGATCCATGTAAAATCCCTCTTCAAAACCTTTCATTTGATACCAATATTGCTCAGAAACATTCCGGGTTAATCCGGGGTCACATTTTGACCCATATCTGGAGACCCGGCCTAGGCATCACTATTAAAATAGCTCTATGTTGAAGTCCAGATCAAGACCTTTCATACCAATATCGCTCAGACACATTCCGGGGTCATCCGCGTCCACGTTTTGGCCCATATCTGGAGACCCGGCATGGAAATAACAATGAAAATACATAGGTATGTGTTTAAGCCCTGCTTAATACCTTTAATTTCATACCAATATCGTTGAAAAACATTCCGGAGTCATCTGGGTCCACATTCTTACCCAGACTGGGGAGGATGTCTAGGCATCACAATGAAAATAACTCTATGTTGAAGTCCTGCTCAGCACCTTTCATTTGATGCCAATATCGCAGGTGTAGGTGCAGGCGTTCCTGAGTTATAGCATAGTATGCATGCATAAACAGGTTTTTGATTGCCACCGAGACAAAAAAACAAACCGTGCAAAAACAAACATATGAGTCGCCTACGCTGCGCTGCCTGGCACGACTGCGACGCCTCCACTGAACACGGCAAATGACCAAACGAATCTGTCTATGCTTGCGCTTTTTCGAGTTTTTCGAAATTTAAATCCGGGAAAAAGGTATTAAAGTCTTAGAAATGCGCAAAAAAAAGTACATGGTTGTCGAGAATTTACAATTTATGACATTTTAAAAAAAGAATTATTAAAATCGGTCCAGTACTTTTTGAGTTATCGCGTTACACACATTTTCCATACAATCAATTTTATATAATTACACTGTGGAACAAATTTAGGTCAACAAAAGTTAACTCGGTTCTGAAAGTTAGGGGTGAAAATAGAGGCTAAATTAGAAGACCCGTATCGCGGCGTTTGCTTAGGTTAGTTCGAATTTGTTTTTAATCGACCTTTGAACTTTGCAGGCAAATGCCGATTTTCAGCACATTGTTTGTATGGTTTTTTTGCTATAACTCGTCGACTAATTGAGATTTTTTTGTTGGAGTGACAGCAAACGAAAGAAAATTAAATTTCCTATACAAGGGGTCTATAACATTTTTCTCTACCTCTTATAGTTTCTGAAATATTGATGATTCAATTTGAATTTTTTCGATTTTTCAAAGAAAAAAATGACTTTGTCAGGCAATATCTTTAAAACCAAAATTTTCACCTTCGGTTTTACTCCTTTACGTGAAGCTACATTCTATTAGCAAAAAAATAAGCTATCAACGAAGAAAATCCATGGTAAAATGGAAAGGTTATAGGCGATCATGTAAATACAGCCAAGTCGCGCAATGCCTCTGCAGTAGCAGCACATTGGCAGTGCAGTAGATACAAGCCCATTTACGGGTATAACATGCTTAAAATATACCCGTGCAGATGCATTGCCCGACTTGACTGTATTTACATGATCGCCTATAACTTTTCCATTTTACCATGGATTTTCTTCTTCTAATAGAATGTAGCTTCACGTAAACGAGTAAACCCGAAGGTGAAAATTTTGGTTTTAAAGATATTGCCTGACAAAGTCAATTTTTTCTTTAAAAAATCGAAAAAATTCAAATTGAATTATCAATATTTCAGAAACTATAAGAGGTAGAGAAAAATGTTATAGACCCCTTGTATAGGAAATTTAATTTTCTTTCGTTTGCTGTCCCTCTAACAAAAAAATCTCAATTAGTCGACGAGTTATAGCAAAAAAACCATACAAACAGTATGCTGAAAATCGGCATTTGCCTGCAAAGTTCAAAGGTCGATTAAAAACAAATTCGAACTAACCTAAGCAAACGCCGCGATACGGGTCTTCTAATTTAGCCTCTATTTTCACCCCCAACTTTCAGAACCGAGTTAACTTTTGTTGACCTGAATTTGTTCCACAGTGTTAGTATAGATAAATGTTTATATATATGAGCACAGTTGTCAGTGTCCGTTTTATAGTTCAGTCTTATGTTTGTTGGTGTGTTTATAATATGTAGCATCTCAAGAGTGAATCGTTTATTGTAGTTTTGTTCTTGTTGGAGAATGCTTGCTTCGTTTAAATTCGGCACATGTGCAGTAGCCGCACAGTGGGCCATGAGCGCTGTTTTTTGCGTATTTGTCTGACAATATTTTGTATCCGATTTGTGTTGCGATAGTCTAGTTTTTAATTTTGATTTGGTTGTGCCTACATATATTTTATCACATGGTTCGTCCTTTTTGCCATTACACGGTATTTTATATATCACATTGCTTCTTTCAATTTCCGGAATTTTTGACTTAGTCTTATTAAAAAGATTTTTTAAAGTATTTCTAGGCTTATGGGCTATTCTTATTTTTTCTTTATTATAGAAATCCGATTTTATCAGACGTTCTGATAATTTAGGTACATAGGTGACTGACTTGAAAATTGTTGGTTGATTTGTTTCATTTTGCTGACTATTTAACTGTGCTTTATACATTAATGTTATAATGGTTCTTTTTGGAAAATCATTATTTTGCAATAGCAGTCTCATTTCTCTTTTTATTTCTCCGTGGTAAGTGTCATCTGTAATTTGAATCATACGTCGTATACAGCCCAATGCTGTATTTATAATCATATTTTTTGGGTGTCTTGAGTGGAAGTTGAGGATTCTTCCAGACGAGGTAGGTTTCTTATACCACTTTAATTTAAGTATGTTTCCTTCTCTTGTTATAAGCGAGTCAAAATATGGTAATTTTCCGTCTTCTTCGATTGTGAACTTTATGTTTTTGTCAAAGGAATTTATAGTGTTTAGTGTATTTTGTACCTCTTTTTCTTGTACAATGGCGAACAAGTCATCTACATATTTTGTTAATAGTCTTGGCTTCGATCCTAGTTTTTCCATTGTGTTGTTTAATAACACTGTGGAACAAATTCAGGTCAACAAAAGTTAACTCGGTTCTGAAAGTTGGGGGTGAAAATAGAGGCTAAATTAGAAGACCCGTATCGCGGCGTTTGCTTAGGTTAGTTCGAATTTGTTTTTAATCGACCTTTGAACTTTGCAGGCAAATGCCGATTTTCAGCATATTGTTTGTATGGTTTTTTTGCTATAACTCGTCGACTAATTGAGATTTTTTTGTTGGAGTGACAGCAAACGAAAGAAAATTAAATTTCCTATACAAGGGGTCTATAACATTTTTCTCTACCTCTTATAGTTTCTGAAATATTGATGATTCAATTTGAATTTTTTCGATTTTTCAAAGAAAAAATTGACTTTGTCAGGCAATATCTTTAAAACCAAAATTTTCACCTTCGGTTTTACTCCCTTGCGTGAAGCTACATTCTATTAGCAAAAAAATAAGCTATCAACGAAGAAAATCCATGGTAAAATGGAAAAGTTATAGGCGATCATGTAAATACAGTCAAGTCGGGCAATGCATCTGCACGGGTATATTTTATGCATGTTATACCCGTAAATGGGCTTGTATCTACTGCGCTGCCAATGTGCTGCTACTGACAAAGTAAATTTTTTCTTTGAAAAATCGAAAAAATTCAAATTGAATCATCAATATTTCAGAAACTATAAGAGGTAGAGAAAAATGTTATAGACCCCTTGTATAGGAAATTTAATTTTCTTTCGTTTGCTGTCACTCCAACAAAAAAATCTCAATTAGTCGACGAGTTATAGCAAAAAAACCATACAAACAATATGCTGAAAATCGGCATTTGCCTGCAAAGTTCAAAGGTCGATTAAAAACAAATTCGAACTAACCTAAGCAAACGCCGCGATACGGGTCTTCTAATTTAGCCTCTATTTTCACCCCCAACTTTCAGAACCGAGTTAACTTTTGTTGACCTAAATTTGTTCCACAGTGTAATAGTTCCATTGCAATGTCGGCGATCACTGGAGAAGTGGGAGATCCCATAGGTAGTCCTTTCAGTTGCGTGTAAATTTTATCGTCAAATTTAAAATATCTATTCTCCTGTATACAAAATTTAACCATCTCCATGAAACAATAAACGATTCACTCTTGAGATGCTACATATTATAAACACACCAACAAACATAAGACTGAACTATAAAACGGACACTGACAACTGTGCTCATATATATAAACATTTATTAGTTAATAAGTAAATAGTTCTAAACTCCGCGTCGAAATAAAGTGACGTGTTAAAGCAATGTATGTATATTTTTTTAAATTTAATTTTTCGTTTATTTATGTATGTACTGTGTGATTTTGTTAGTTATTTTCGTGTTTTTATACACATATAATGTACATATATATATGTTTTTTCTCCCAATTTAGTGTTTTTCAAAAATATTGAATTTGTTTTTTGTTATTCTTGTGTTTTTGTAGCCCTTGAAAATGATCACCGTGGGTGATAGAAATATATCGGTAAAATAAAATTTTGAAAAACATTTTTTTTCAATTGACCTGAAGCCAGCGAAGAAAAATTATTGACGTATATAGGTCGCCAAAAACAACTATAATTCTTTTTTTAGTTACGATGGTAGACTATAATGTCAAAATCAAAGTCAGTTTACATCATGGCCCAATAGGAATGACCAGATATAGATTATTGCTCTTCTTCTTTCTGTTTTGTAGGTTGTCAAATTATTGTATTTTCTCTTGATTTTAAATTTTTCGCGTGTTATTCGTGGAATATCTTGTGTGTTCGTTTACATTTTTCAAGTGAAACATAATTTTGTGGCAACTTTCAACGCATGCAAGGCGGGCGAGTTCCAAGCAAGTTCATATTTTAACCAAGGCGAAATACCATTTTGACATTACACTCTATCAATAGGTGTGTTTCTCTACCCACTAACGTTAATTGACACTAATTATATATATTTGGCAGATAATTCGCGATTCTTTACTTTCTCTTTAGCAAAAGAGAGCAAAGTGAGACGAAAATTGGGAGAGAAATTGATATAGCGAAAATGGTAGTTTAGTAACTTCATTGGCTGGACCAATTTCCACTAGCAAGTTGCTGTCAAAAGAAGAAAACTTTTTTATTAACATTTCTCACTGAGAGAAAATGTCACTTTACTCTCAAAAATTTCGTTAAAAGAGACTAGTAAGAAATGTTGTTTAGTTTCCGCTGGAAAAGTAATGAAAAGAAGCTAAGTGTAGTAACAAAATATAAGAATTCCCCACTGCGCCTACATCCTTGAACGATGAATCATATGAGCACAACGTTGCAAATTTGACATTTGTTTTTGTATTACTGGCGATCAGTGTTGCCAGAATATTTTGAAGCTTATAGCTAAATTAAATAAAAAAATTGCTAAAAATAGCTAAATAATTTTTTTCATAGCTAAAATAAATAGCCAAATTTTTTTTTTTCAAAAATAGCCAAATAATGATTTATTTAAAAAGACGTGACATAAAACAACTTCACATATATTAATATTTATATATACATATATTATATATTGTAGCCATACATATATTTGTTTGTATGTACTTATATATGTACGTCGCATAATAAGATTATTACAATGAAAAAAATCAATTCATTACATATGTGTGTATGTATAGCCGTATTCGATTGGGCAAGAGTTAGAGACTTGCGAAAAAAACAACGACTGGTATAAAAACAAGAGAAAATTAAACAACCGTTCGTTAAACTAAAGGAATTGGAAAAAAGTTGTGTTTATTTGATGAAATTTCTTCAACTTTTTATCGATAGATGTCTCCCTTATCTTCGAACACCGTTCGTTAAAGTACGTACAAAGAACGTAAATTGTACAATATACGTTCTTTGGTACGGAATTGGAAAACATTTTCTAATGAACGGTATTGCGTTGAATTCGAAGATAGGGGAGACATCTATTGACAAAAATTTGAAACCATTTCACTTATTGACAATAGAAAAAATTGGCATAATCAGTAAAGATAATTGGCATAATCAGTAAAGATCAGTTTAATGAGTAGCTGGCATACTCTCTAAAGGTCTCTTAAAGTCTCTAACATTTTGTATGGAAACTGTCAGCCAAGAGAGCAGAATCGAGTATAAGCGAGCAGAGAAATGCCCAATAAAACACTCCTTATGTATGTACATTCAATTGCAGTATTAAAATAAATTATAATAGCGACTAGTTAATATTTAAACTTTAGTTAAAAATTTGATTCAATAACATTTCAAAAATCATATCTTCTTCATTTAATTCACAGGTTGAATTATTATTAATTGAAGTCATTGCTTTAATAATATCGTTAGGAATTTTAAAGTTATTACAACATTTTTCAAGCCTTTTTAGACCATACCTAACAGTCAATAGAGAGTTTAACATAAATAATTGCATTCTATTTCTTTGCTTTGTTTTTATTACGTTCATAACAGAAAATCTACGTTCTATTTCTGTATTACTAAGCGGAAGGATTAGAAAATTAAACACAAAAGATTGTAGTTCTTCAAACGGATTTTCGTTAAGAGCATTTCTAAGCTTCTTTACGTCTACCCAAAACTTTATTGTACAGGTAGTTCCTTCCATGGGTACGCGTGTAGTTTTTCCATTGCATTTCTAAAATAGTGATTTCCTCCGTGTTAAAGTGATCCTTTTCATCCTTGAAAGTGTCAAATATTTTTGGCTTATTTACAGAAAAAAATTCAATATTTTTTAAAGATTGAATATTCTGCGGTAAGCGTTGGCGGAGTTGCTCAATTAACTTGATAATAAAGTTTTGAAAAATTTTACGAATACACCGTGAAAAGGACGGTTTAAATATCGCGTATGCCAATGGTCATTTGCGAATTCAAATAGCAAAATGGGCAACAACAAAATGTATGGCAGAGTTGCTTTTGCGCACTGCGAAAACCTTATTGCATCCAAGGCAGATCTAGGAAGGTAGGCTCGGTGGCGAATTCAGAAACTACTTTTTTATTTACAAAGGTAGAGTGTAATGTCAAAATCAAAGCGAATTCACATCATGACCAATAGGAATGGGCGAGTCTCAAGCGAATTCAGATTTTAACTAAGGCGAATTATCATTTTGACATTACAGTCTACCAATTACAATAACAAAATACATGGGAAATTTCTGAATTCGCCACCGAGCCTACCTTCCTAGATCTGCCTTGATTGCATCAACCTTGCATATGAATGCACCAATAACACTGCTCTACAGCCAAAAAATACTCTAAGCGCGACCATACTATCTATATGTAAAATCGGTCGCTGATTCCGAAAATCTGGTTCATTTTTAATTCTATGGGAAGGTTTTTGAGATATCGGCAATTTACCGTTATTTGGCCAATTGGTCCACTTAATCCTGTATGCCTCTTTAACACAGTGTGCTATCTTCCTTGGGCTAACACAAAACGAAAGAAAATAAAATTAACTTTTCATGGCTCCTATAACATTTTTTCCTAACTCTTATAGTTTCTGAAATATTGACGATTCAATTTGAATTTTTTCGCTTTTTAACGATTTTTTGAAGAAAAAATTGACTTTGTCAGACAATATCTTTAAAACCAATGTTTTCACCTTCGGTTTTACTCCTTTGCGTGAAGCTCCATTTTATTACCAAAAAAATAAGCTATCAACGAAGAAAATCCATGGTAAAATGGAAAAGTTATAGGCGATCATGTAAATTAAGCCAAATCGCGCAATGCCGCTATACGGTACATTCTATGCATATTGTACCAATACCTAAACAGCTGCAGTAGCAGCACATTGGCAGCGCAGTAGATGCAAGCCCATTTACGGGTATAACATGCATAAAATATACCCGTGCAGAGGCATTGCGCGACTTGGCTGTATTTACTTGATCGCCTATAACTTTTCCATTTTACCATGGATTTTCATCGTTGATAGCTTATCTTTTTCCCAATAGAATAGAGCTTCAGGTAAAGGAGTAAAACCGAAGGTGAAAACATTGGTTTTAAAGATATTGCCTGACAAAGTCAATTTTTTCTTCAAAAAATCGTTAAAAAGCGAAAAAATTCAAATTGAATCGTCAATATTTCAGAAACTATAAGAGCTAGACAAAAATGTTATAGGAGCCATGAAAAGGAAATTTAATTTTCTTTCGTTTGGTGTCATCATAAGATAACTCACTGTGTTAAAGAGATATACTGGATTAAGTGGAGCCATTGGCCAAATAACGGTAAATTGCCGATATCTCAAAAACCTTCCCATAGAATTAAAAATGAACCCGATTTTCGGAATCAGCGACCGATTTTACATATAGATAGGATAGTCACGTCCAAAGTACAGACAAAAAATTTCATTTTGTGATCCAGTGTAATCGATAAAATAAGGAAGGCATGCCAGACTATCAACTTTTGTATAGTTTGATAATCATAAGGATAAGTATACACTTTCAAGTTTTCATAAACTCGCAGATGACTCATTAGCTTAAAATGATAAACTGATGTGCAAAATAAAGAAATTAAGAAAAATAGCTAAAAATAGCTAAGCTATTAAAAAAAAAGCTAACAAAAATAGCTAATAGCTAAACGCAAATATCTGTAGCTAAACGCCAAAAGTTATAGCTAAATCTAGCTACAAAATAGCTAAAGTGGCAACACTGCTGGCGATCAACGTAACGTTAGACGATAATCGGCAACGTAAGTTTCATAATACCAAATATATATAATAGCTTAAAAAAAACTAAAAAACACGCTTTAATCTAAAAATTGAGAAATAATTTAATTAGAAACAAAATGATGAACGAAAATATAAGTATTTAAGGAAAAGCGTCGGGTGCTCAGTATGTCAAAAAATATTTAAATTCGGTGTTTTTTTTTATTAATATTTTTATTTTGACTTTTTTGGAGATTTCATATATCGTACTCTTTAATTTCGCAACTAGGTATATTTTTGTACTAGGTGTACGAATCGAATATTTTCATAACTACTTCATTCTTGAGCTCTCAAGATAAATTTTTTTTTTTTAAGGAAAAATTGGTATGAAAAATGAAAAATGCCGAAATGTCGAAAACGTGGGCAATGTCACTGTTGCTGGATGGTAGCTTGTAAAAAGGAAAAATGAAAAGAAAAATTAATACAAGCAAAGTGCAAGGAGGCGGTAGCCTAGTGGTGATGCCATTAGACTACCAACCGGAAAATCCGAGGTTCGATCTCCTCGGACGCCTAAGAATAAAAATGTTAAAAAAAAGAAGTCTGATGAAGAGATGTGGTGGTCTCCGAAATCAATCTATAACTTCTACCAAAAAAGCCATAATTTTTCATTTTTCTCACCAATTTTTCCTTAAAAAAAAAAATTGGTATTGAGATCTCAAGAATGAAGTATTTATGAAAATAAAAACGACCAAAAAACCAAAAGTAATATTTTCATGTTCAAATATTATTATTATTTTTTTTTTTCGCTCTTACTGTGTGACTGTGTTTACGATCGTTTGGGGCCGTAGGTCTCTCCGTTCTTTGTGCACTTTGCAAGGATGGGCCTTCTTGAAACGTTGGACAGTGCTCCGAGTGGTGTGGCGGTTTTTGTCCATCATTTCGTCAGTCTCGGGGAGTGATTTTCCATGGTCATGCTAATGCGACATAATTTTTCGCCGAGGTTCGGCGGTTTCGCTTTTTTGCTAGTCACTTTAATGTAAAGTCTATTTATTTGGGACACTGCAACGTCCGCGGCTCGTGTTTTGGGAGCAACGTGCGTGTGTCACGCGTTCTCGTGGCATGACAGATTGAAAGAAGTTGCTAGACAGATGGATCAGCGCAAAATAGACAGTGGTATTTGGCCGTGCCAATACTTTTGTTCGGCTCAAAACATTACTTTTTTTCTTAGAACCGCTGTCCTTAATTCAATGGAAGAGGTGATTAAATGAAGTAGAATGGAAGTGGTTGGCAATTTATCATTCTATCCAGGGATGTTTTTAATTTTTTTATTTTTTTGAAATCTCTTCATATGCGGCCGGGAAGCGGTGTTGGAGTTGAGGCATCTTGCTGTGCCAGTACTTTGGTTCGGCACTGTACATAAATACTATAAGTAAAGCCAAAAAATACTCACATAAGCATACTACTACAGATATGTCTTCACAAGTATTTATTTTATATTAAATAAAATTTCTTTTCATCCAAATGTTATTTGAAGCAGTGGCAACGAATAACGAGTTGTTTTCTAGGTTAAGATTTTATAAAAATTGTTATATTCTCAAAGAATGATACAATAAAAAATATATCCGAAAAAAAAATATTATTGAGCACCCGCCACGCTTTTCCTTAAATACTTATATTTTCGTTCATCATTTTGTTTCTAATTAAACTCTTTCTCAATTTTTAGTACTGTTTTTAAGATTAAAGCGTGTTTTTTAGTTTTTTTAAGCTATTATTTATTTTTAACTTTTTAGTAAAATTTTTTATTAAAGGATATTTTACGCGGACGCAAGAATAAAAGTAAAAACAAGTCTAATGAAGAGATGTGGTGATCTCCGAAATAGATCTACATAGATATGTATTTATAACTTCTACCAAAAATATTACTTTTCCACATACATTTTTTCCTTATAAAAAAAAAAAACATTGGTCATGAGAGCTCAAAAATGAAGCCTGAGCGAAAAAATATCAACTAATATGTACTATGTGTATCAAAGCAAAACTATTTCGGTTTTTAATCGTTGTGTGCATATTCACAATGAACAGTCAGTGCTCCAAAATATTTTCATTGTTCTATAATCATTTCCATATTTTCTTGTATACCAAAATTAAGTAAACACATTTCTTGAAAAATAAAAAAAACCAAACACATGTGAAAGTTACCAAGAAACCAACAGCGAAAAATAACCTATTTTGGTAATTAATTACCAAGTTCGGCAACCATGCTATAAATAGAATTTGTACAAACAAAAACACAAAACCAGTTCTTGCTTTGCATACATATGTACATGGGGTTGTTTTCATTATATTTGCAAATACAACATAAGAAATATAGAACTTGTTACTTATTTCCTTGCATACGTGAATGAATTGAAATTCAAAGATGATATTTCGAAGAAAGGTAAGTATAAAAGCCTAATGAAACATGGAATATAATGTTGAATGTCCCACTATATGATATCGTTGGGCCGAATCTCTTGTTGATGCCATGTGTTGGGAATTAAGCAAAAATAACACGAACTCCGTTTTAGTTATTGAAAACAAATTTTAGGAGTTTATTATCTGCATTAGAGAATAAAAAGTTAATAAAATATAAGTATATAATTTCATTGAATATATCTTACTTATTTGCTATTCTTTCCCTGCGACATTCCTTTTCGTTGCAATTGTTTTTTTTATAATGATTAAATGGTAGCGTTGCTTTCAAATACTACATACAAACGGGGCCTCTCTTGAATACGATTATAAAAAAGGAATGTTACAGGGCGACTTACAAAACAAATATTTAAAACTTCAGTTTAATTTCAAAATTATGTCATATTTATGTCAAAATGCGTGTAGTTGCCGGATATATTTAAATAAATACAAAATGCTGATTGCGACGATGTAACTGCTTAACATCCCGCCGCCCGTGAATCGGGATCCAGATTCACCAATTAAGTCTAGTACAGCAAGTTTAGAAGCAGGCCTACGTAGGTAACCAACAGATGTCTTCACTGTGGCGGATCTTACTTGTCCGTCAGGTGCTGGAAAAAATTCAGTCACCACTCCTCGTTTCCACTCACCACGAGCTTCGTTATCGTCACAAATAATCACAATGTCGTCAACTTGAATAGGTTTTACTGATGCATGCCATTTCGTCCGACGTGTTAGTTCTGGAAGATATTCCAAAACCCATCTTTTCCAAAACGTTTGCTTAAGTTGTTGAAGAATATGCCACTGTTTACGCAAGCAAACTTGCTCGTTCACCGTAGGTGTCTGCACAAAGTTCGGACCACCAAGCAGAAAATGGTTTGGCGTTAGAGGATCGGCGCTGTCACTTTCCAACGGGAGATGGGTTAAAGGACGCGAGTTGACCAGGTTCTCGGCCTCAATAAGCAATGACATTAAAGTTTCCACCTGTGGAGCCTTTTCTTTTAGCACAAAATATAATACTCGTTTGACCGAACGTACCATTCGTTCCCAAGCTCCGCCAGCTGATGGATTAGCAGGGGTGTTAAATACCCACTCCACGCCCCGCTTTGCACATTCATCCGCCACGTGCCGATCGATCAACGCCAACTCCTCCTTACTTGCTCCAACGAAATTGGTGCCTCTGTCACTCCTGATTCGTACGGGTACGCCTCTGCGATTCATAAAATTCCTTAGGCATATTATTGTCGAGTCCGCTGATAGATCCTTGGCAAGTTCAATGTGTATTGCTCTAATAGACAAACACGTGAAAAGAGCCGCCCACCTCTTCTCATGGCGTCGTCCTATTGTCACTACGAATGGACCGAAATAATCGAGGCCGGTGTAAGAGAAAGGTCTGATAAATGGAGTGAGGCGGTCTTCCGGCAACTGTCCCATGAGCGGTGGGTTTGCCACAGCAGACATATTTTTACATAGCTGACAGTTTGCTTTGGCCGATCGAACCTGTTGCCTTATGCATGGTATCCAAAACTTGCAACGAATCGCCGAACAAATAGTCTCTTGATTTTGATGTTGATATAACTCATGAAAGTGACGCACAATCAATGCAGTTAAAGGATGACCCTTCGGTAGAATTATAGGCCGCTTTGTATATTCGGAAACACACTTCGCTCCATCAATACGGCCTGCCAAACGTAAAATATTTTCTTCGTCCAATATCGGCGTTAAACTATAAATTGTACTACTTTTCGGCAAGGACTTTCCTTCCACCAACAACTGTATCTCTTCGGCAAAGATTTCTTTTTGGACCAAATGACAAACTTCGATGTCAGCTACTTTAAGCTCTTCAGCCGATAAATTTCGATTTCCTTGATCGATTTTACCTTTCTCTTTAAATTTAGAAATCGCGCGAAGAACCCAGCATACCACTCTTAAAAGCTTCGAATATTTTGAGTATCTTGCGAATTCAATACATTGTTTGTTCTCGGAAACTGTTAGTAAACTCTTTAGGCGTTTTTCATTCGCGCTATCCCGCTCGCTCATATCCGCTGGCATAGAGGGCCACTTATCTTCTGTAAGCTTCAAAAATGGCGGACCGGTTATCCAAAGTGAACTATTCGTTGGTTTTTTTGTTTTTAGTCTGGTTGCCTCATCTGCTGGGTTAAGTGATCCGGGTACCCATCTCCATTGACCGGCATTTGTCGCCTCTAAAATTTCGGCGATGCGATGTGCCACGAATTGCTTGTAACAACGACAGTCGGAATTTATCCAATTTATTACCGTTTTGGAGTCAGACCAGAAAACTATCTCTTGCGGCTTTACGTCGTGACTTTCAACTATGGCATTCTTCAGCCTAACACCCAATACTGCTGCTTGAAGCTCCAATCTGGGTACCGACAAAGGTTTGATAGGGCTGCACCTCGATTTCCCAGTCACAAACACTATATCAACCTTTTCTAGAACGCAAATTCGCCAATACGCCACTGCTGAGAATGCTAATTCACTTGCATCCACAAAGATGTGCAGATCGATTTTAGATTTCGGATCAGTAAAGTTGCTGTGGTAACATCTTGGTACGCTTATACTTTCTACGTTCACCAAGTCCAGATACCAGTCGTACCATTTACGGTAAATATCATCTGGAATTGGCGAGTTCCAACCTACGTTTACTCTCCACAATTCTTGTAAGAGTATTTTTGATTTAATAACTACATTTGCCAATAATCCGCACGGATCATATATGGACATCGTGAGGCTCAGTACCTCGCTTTTGGTTGGACGGCGATGGGCGCTCAAAACTGCTGGTGAAACTTTAGCAAACTTTAATACAAAACATAGCTCATCTTTTTCCGGGCGCCAATACATACCCAGTACCTTTTCTGTAGTCAGCTCGTTATTAAACATGCTCGTTAAACCATTATTGAGTTCATTTACTGGTGTCCTATTCAGCGTATCGCGAACTTGGGCAGAGTTGGAGATAAATCCTCTAAGCTCGAAGCCAGCTTCCTTATGGATATCTAAAACATCCGTAGCCACCTCTATGGCTTCGCTAATGCTGTCGAAACTATCGACATAATCGTCTACATAATGACGTTTAATTATAGCTTCCTTGGCTCCTTCACGTGATCCGGCACAATTTTCAGCATTTATGTTTTTTACGTATTGCGCTGAACATGGCGAGCTTACTGATCCAAAAATCATCGCGCTCATTACGTAGGTATCAGGTTCTACCGATTGGTCGCCGCTTCTCCATAAAAATCTTTGTGCGGTCTGATCGTCGTCCAATATTTTTACGCGGTGAAACATTTCACGTATATCTGCGCAAACACCAATTTTACCTTGACGGAACTTAAACAGGATTCCTGTAAGTGGTTGCGGCTGGTATGCGTTTGGGCCTTTCATCAATCTTGAATTAAAGGACACGCCGTTTATCGATGCAGCGGCGTCAAAAACTAAACGTCTCTTATTTCCCTTATTTACGTTGCATACAGAAAAATGCGGCAAGTACCACGTATGCGGTTTCACAATTGCAGATTCCTCTTTTGATAGTTTTCTTGCATACGATTTCTCAATGTAACTTATTATATTTTCATACCACACAGCCAAATCGACGTCTTTCGTCATCTTTTTCTCAATCATTTGCAAGCGATTTAAAGCCATAGAAAAGCTTTCTTGAAATCCGATATGATTTTCCTTCCAAAGGAGACCAGTTTCATACTGATTTCCAACTCGTTTCGTTGTTTCTGAAAGAATCTGTTCAGCTCGCTTATCAGCTTCAGAAACAACTGGTTGTAGTGGCTTTACACCAAAATCTTCGATGGTAAAGTAGTCGCATATTTGTTGTTGTATTTTAGCTACATTTTCTTTCTCGTAATCGATACGGCAAACAAATGTCTCGGAATTATCTTCGTTCGAACCAAAAACCATATAGCCCAGTTTTGCTTTATGAACGGCGAAATGTTCGTCTAAATTGATTATATCTATCGGACGTACAAGCTGTATGTGCGGAATGCCTATTAACATTTGCGGCACGACATCAAAATAGTCCTCGATTGGTAAATCATTCAACACAGCATATTTGTTCTTAAATTTTTCCAAATCTAATGTCTGTGACGGTAGTTCTAGTTTTTTTGTTGTTCTTACGTTTTTCATTTCAAACGTATTCGCATTACCATTTGTACCTGAAATCTCTAAATTCAATCTTTGAGACATTTCACTCGTAGTCTTACCCCCTATCCATCTAAGTGACAATAAATCAGATGGTCCCTTTATCCCTATTGATTTAGCAATTTGTTCTTCAATAAGAGATATTTTTGAGCCATCGTCGATAAATGCCATCACTTTACGGCATCCCTTTGGCCCTTTTAATATTACTGGTACGAACTTAAATAGTGTTTTCTTACTAAATTCATTTCCACAAATAGTGGCAACGCTCGATGTTGTGTCAGCTGAATTCGCCTCGTTTACTTCATTTGACGTTTTCTTTGTGTTGCTTATCTTGTCTTCATCTGGTTTTTGTTTACATTCTTCGTGCAGCAATCGATGGTGATATTTTTTGCAAGAATTAATTCCACATTCGCGTTTAATATTACAGTTTGTTACGTTGTGGCCGCCACTAAGGCAACAAAAACAAAGGCGATTTGTTTTAGCAATTCTCCATCGTTCACCAACGAAGCTATTCTGAAATTTAACACATTTACAAATATTGTGTTGTTCACTGCATAAAAGACACTCCGGCGCTTTATCGTCGTTGATAATTGCATATGTTGGCTTAGAAATTCTGTCTCTTTTTACGTTGGGAGTTTCTTCGATTCTATTTTGTTCGGTTTCAATGGCAGTTGCTATGAACATTGCAACATTTTGCAACCACTGACTAAATTCTATTACACTTGGATATTGCATACCGTTTGCATATATATAACGAGCCCATTCTTCCCTCTTCGACAGCGGCAACTTACCTACAAGTTCGTCCAAAAGCGTTGGGTTACATAGATGAGGCGTCGCGCAAGCATTTTGTAAAAAGGCTGTTAAGTTCGATACCATTGTGCTAAAGTTCACTATTTCCGAAATTCTTGAATTAGTTATCGAAGGAAAAGATCTTGCTTTTGCTAATTGACTTTTTATCAGTATTTGCGGCCGGCCATAGTGCATTTCAAGTGTGCACATCAGCATATTGATGCTATCTGGATGTATTAAAAAAGCTTCAACCTTTGCTTTAGCCACACCCTTTAGTGCTTTCTGTAGGCGTGATAAATTTTCCAGGTTTGTGTAGCGATAGGCTTCTGTTGTTTCCTTGAATGCTATGGCAAACATGGGCCATTGCTCGGGTAGACCTGAAAATTCTGGAAGATCTTGTAACTTACGTATAATGTGGCTATTAGCCTGTGTTGGATTTGTTGGTAGGTTGGGATCTCCTTGGCTTCCTATTGACCACAGATGAGGCATTGTAGTAGTTGTCATCAAGTTTGATGTTGGTTCTGCTGGCATGAATGTTTGTTGGTACGTCGGCATATTTGACGTGGCGTGAAAAGTTGGAATCGTTACATGTCCTGCGGCAAGGTACGTCGGCAGAGTTGACGTGGCATGGATGCTTGAGTACGTCGGCACGGTTGACGTGGCGTTGATGTTTGGATACGTCGGCACAGTTGACGTGGCGTTGATGTTTGAATACGTCGGCACAGTTGACGTGGCGTTGATGTTTGAATACGTCGGCACAGTTGACGTGGCGTTAATGTTTGAATACGTCGGCAAAGTTGACGTGGCGTTGATGTTTGAATACGTCGGCATAATTGACGTTGAGAAAATGGTTGGGTTCGTCGGCGGAGTTGACGTGGCATGACCGGATTTGATCACTCCATATCCTGCAGTAATATACGTCGGCACAGTTGACGTGGCGAGTGCAGGCATACGGAGTGAAATCGGCGACATATGAGAATAGAATTGATTATCTCCTGAGTAGCTTGGTAAACTTAATGAAGATAATGTTGACGGAGTCGGAACCTGTGTGGACGAATACGGGGGTGCCGCGGAAAGTGCAAGCATCTGTTCGAGTTTAGAGTTCTTTTTATTAGATTCTTGCAACAAATGCTGCAGCTCTACAATTTTGTTGTGCAGCTCTGTAGCCTCACTTTTTTCGACAATTGTTTTTTCATGCTCGTCGCTAGATGAGTCTTCCTTATGATCTGGGGAGGGAGAGGACATTTTGTGGCTACGATTCTTCAATCGCTCGCTCCGTCGTGGCATACACGCGTTCCAGTTGGGATGTTTCAAATAAATAATAAAGATGTTGGGAATTAAGCAAAAATAACACGAACTCCGTTTTAGTTATTGAAAACAATTTTTAGGAGTTTATTACATGCATTAGGGAATACAAAGTTAATAAAATATAAGTATATAATTTCATTGAATATATCTTACTTATTTGCTATTCTTTCCCTGCGACATTCCTTTTCGTTGCAATTGTTTTTTTTATAATGATTAAATGGTAGCGTTGCTTTCAAATACTACATACAAACAGGGCCTCTCTTGAATACGATTATAAAAAAGGAATGTTACAGGGCGACTTACAAAACAAATATTTAAAACTTCAGTTTAATTTCAAAATTATGTCATATTTATGTCAAAATGCGTGTAGTTGCCGGATATATTTAAATAAATACAAAATGCTGATTGCGACGATGTAACTGCTTAACACCATGTTTCGAATCCGGAGGAGAATAGAAAGAATATTTGAGAAGACAATAAAAGTGAATGTTTGAAAAATATATAATAATTTAGTTAAATGTTGCAACTTTTAGGATGGGATGGAGTTACATACATACAGGTGAAGCTAATAAAATCGTGTTAATAAGACGATATCGTCTTCACGGCTGTCGTTCGTCAAGGCTATCGTTCGTGAAAGATAATGAGGCTGTTAGTTTCCGTTTTTTCTTTGCAGCTTTTTTTTGTATATCTTTTGTTCGTGTAACTGTTGGTGAAGGCAGACGGTAAAGAATACACCCATCTTAAACAACGTTACCTTTTAGTTATTTGCATTGGGAGAATTAAAGCAAAAGTTGGCCCAACCATTTCATCACCCGCCTTTAATGTATGACAGTTGTTATCCCTATGTAAGTCGATACAACTGAGAAATCGCCTACTACAAGAAGACAAACTGGATTTAGAAAAAATACACGCTGGCAAACATGAAAATGAAAGCAATTGACGAGGATTCAAAAATACACTCAATAAAAAGAAAGGAAGACAACCATATGACAAATGGTGCTCCTCGCAAGCAGGTACTGGGCGGCAAGGTTCATGGTGGTAACAACGTGGGCAATGATGAGGAGAGGCGTGCGGCATCTTCATCCAATCTACAGCGGTCGTGTCTGAAATGTGGACTCGTGCCAAATTGAAGTTAAGTCAGACACAGGTGCTAGATGTAATGTTATGCCTGTAAGCAAACTAAAAAACACTAAATTAAAAAATACAAAGATTGTTAGAACTAATGTAAAATTAACAGCCTATGGTGGTCAACAAATAAATGTTATTTGAAAATGTAATCTAAATTGTAAATTTGCACATAGAGAAAAATCAAATCTGGAGTTTATAGTAACCGAAAACACAGATGATCAGCCAGTAATATTAGGTTTACCCAGTTTAATGGAACTTAACATTGTGCAGAGAGGTCACAATATAGAATCAAAAGAAAATGTTTCATCAGTCGAGAAAATATTAACGAAATACAAAAAAGCATTTGAAGGCATTGGATGCATAAACAATTTTCAATATGACATTCAATTAAAAAACGATGCTAAACCTATTATTGCTGCCTGCCGGAAAATACCAATTGCGCTAAACAGCGCAGTCAAGAAAGAACTAGAAGACATGGAAAAAGAGGGCATAATAGAAAAAGTCACTGAGCCGACTGAATGGGTTCACCCCATAGTCATTAGTAAGAAGAAAAATGGTCAGATCAGAATTTGCATAGATCCAACTGAGCTAAAAAAATCCATCAAAAGACAACATAAAAAAATTCCCACTGTAAATAATTACTCATCACTATCATAATTGTGTCATTGTGCAACACTGTTGATTTTTGTATTATTTCATATTGTCATTTGTAATTTGCATTCCAATATTTACCTACCACACTTCACGTACATTTATGACATGGCGAATTTGGCCATACCCTCTAGCTCATCTCTAGCTCGTTTCATTTTATATTGTGTGGTGTCGAAAGAGCTGTTACTGTGTAACCTAAATCAAACGCAAGTCGCACGCACGCAAATTTTTCATATGCGTTGAACCGAAATTGACTTGCGTGCGTGTTCAGATAAAGAAATAGAAAAATACAGAAAATCAGAGAAAATCTTGTTATTTTGTGGAATATGTACCTAACAGACACGATATCAAAAGCAAGTGTCAATTTTTTTGCAAACAATCGCCCACAATGCTTAATTTCAACTGTCACGCAAAACAAAAATTGGGCGTCGAATTTGCTTTTTACGCACGCCGTTCAATTTCGGTTACTCCCATACAAGTTGTATGGGCATGAGAAATTTTTGACAGTAAATTGACGGCGTGCGTTTGATTTAGGTTACACAGTTAGAGGAGGACGTGAACTGCGGTAAGTTATATTTCATACATATATATTTTACTTGTCATACATTTTATTTGTGATTTAATGTGTATCCTATTTTTTTAGAAATAAACGTTATTTATGTGCAAACATAATTTAATTTCATTAGTCCCGCTCAGCTTCGAAGCCACAATCTTTATTTCGCACTTCAGTGAGGAATCTTTGTACACATGTTTTATCTACATTACGCAATTATGCATGTATAATTTGATGCCGACGATTTGGCACACAGACACACATTCACATTTTACGATTTTTTCATCATAACGGACATAGCGGTTGCTTGCAAATTGTAGCGAACGGGTCGAAAATTTTGTGTGGAAGAGAGAGTGGACATAATGACGCAACGTAGCCCGCCCAGATGTAGCCCTCGTCTTCATCAAGAAGAATGGCAGAGCGATTCCAGCAGTTTAAGTGCAACGACAGAAAACGCCGCCAGCACCTTACTTGCAATGTCCGTTGCACCAGCCAATATAGCCCCGGGAGTTGCATTAGTAGCCCATACAGCCACTACCAGCCATGCAATGTCATCAGTGATGCCCGCTTCCACTGCCGCCGAAGCCACAGTCACCACGACAGCCACAAGCACCACCTCAATACCACCAGCACACACAGCAGCTACAACAGCAAGAACAACCACTACTGGCCATTTAGCCGCCACCACATCTTTGGGTAATAGTAATGAATTCTCTTGCGCTCTCAACACCGGCGCCATACGTAAAACGTCAAATTCAAGCAATGACCACAACACTATTCCCACGGATCAGGTGAGTTTTTTGTTGTATAAAATTAGAAAGTTGGAAGATGAATTAAAGGAACATGTGCGAAACAACCAACATCGATCATATGATGTCAGCCCACAGTATAGTGAGCAAGCCGTCGAACTTTTGGCGCCAAACAGCCAATCTATCGCGCCAAATTTGCCCGTGTATAGCGCCATTAGTTCTTCTTCGTCGTTGTCATCGTTACTGCCGTTAAGTGCTTCGCCAGCGCACGTATACACACATGCCACTCAACCGGTGACAACAACAACAAATTTGCCTAACGTTAATGACACATATAGATCGAACGTGGTTTTTAGTGCACTGCCTTACCAACCCCCTACTATTACAAATACACATTTACATGTCAATAATGCCTATACCCCGCAATCGCTTATTGCTGGTGCTACTTACCAACATCTCCGTAAGGTACAAGACCTGCCTGAATTTAGTGGTCTGCCGGAGGACTGGCCATTGTTCTCCACCGCTTTTTTTCAATCAACCGCCACCTATGGTTACACCAACTTTGAGAATAATCAAAGCCTGTTAAAATCATTGAAGGGTGAAGCTAGGGAAGTTGTTAAATCGTTACTGATACATCCTGATAACGTGGGTGAGGTCATGGAGCAGCTGAAATTTCGATTTGGCCGGCCGGAGTCGTTGATACGCAGCCAGCTTCAACAACTTAAAGAAATTAGCCCGATTTCTGAGTCCGCAATCGAAAAGCTTATCCCCTTTGCAACTAAAGCCAAAAATTTAGCAATTTTTTTGCAATCTGTTAATGGTGTTCAACACCTATCGAACCCTACGCTATTGGAGGAGCTGGTTAGTAAGTTACCGATTAGTAAACGTTTGGATTGGGCCAGATATGCTGCCTCAATTAAGCCCTATCCAACCGTCGTCGACTTTAGCAACTGGGTTAGTGACTTAGCGAATTTAATATGCACTTTGCAACAAACAGATAGTCGTCGCCGCGTAGTATTGCATGCCACCCACAACGAACCCAACGAAATACAACCCTCTGTTAAATGCCTAATATGTAAGGGACCTCATAAATTGATGTCATGTAAAAAATTTTTAGATTTCATCGTAGCCGATAGGTGGGCTCAGGTTAAGAGAAACCGCCTTTGTTTTTCATGCCTGAGGGGTGGCCATTCCTCTCGTGATTGTCGCAGCCGTACATCGTGTTTGGTTGATGGGTGTCAACGCAAGCACAACAAGCTTCTCCATGAGCCTAGCTCCGCCGCCAGTACGCTCGCTACATCGCAAAGGAAACAACATATGGTTGGAATTGCCAATGAAATGGAGTCGGCACTGACTTGTTCTTTGGATACAACTAAGCGCCAGGGATTGCTGTTTCGTGTTCTGCCAGTGACACTATATGGGCCGTGTAAACGAGTTGACACATTTGCCATGTTGGATGAAGGATCTTCCATTACGATGATGGACAAAAGTATTTTAGACAAATTGGGGATTCGTGGGGAAAAACGCGATTTGAATATTCAGTGGTTTGGAGGAAGAACAGCCCAGGAAGCCGCTACCGTAGTAAATCTCGAGATTAGTGGAAAAGGAATGAACAAGCGCCACAGGCTTAATCGGGTGTATGTTTTACCAAAACTCAACTTGCCATTACAAACATTAAATATTAACGATTTACGTGGGCTGTCTGCTGCGAATCTCCCAAGCCTGCCTCAGCCATTTACCAACGTCACTCCCATGATACTCATCGGTTTGGATCATTGCCATTTGGGACTTCCATCAGTTACCATGCAGCTGGAGGATCGGGGCCCATATGCCGCTAACACAGAGCTCGGGTGGGTAGTCTTCGGGCCGACTGAACACAGGGTCGAGTTGAACACAGCATTCCTGCACATAAATGCAAACGGATGATTTACATGAGCTTGTCGAAAATTATTTTGATGTTGATAGTTTTGGGGTCCGTCCAGCGCCGGTACTAAAGGGAAATGATGTCATGCGAGCTTAACGTTTACTTAGGGAAACGACGGTTCGAAAAAATGGAAAATTCGAAACAGGACTTCTTTGGAAAAGTGACCACATAGAGTTGCCTGATAGTTACCAGATGGCTACAAACAGGACAGTTATTAATTGGATTAATTCTAAGCCGACAATATAAGCGAAGCAGTTATATGATGACAATAATTACCCCATTTGGTAGATACAGGTATTTAAGAATGCCATTTGGCATTAACTCAGCAACTGAAGTATTTCAAGAGTGTTTTGAGGGAATCTTTGGTGACATTGAAGGCGTCGACATTTACGTTGATGTTAGAATCTGAGGTAAAGACAAAAAAGAACACGACTTGAGATTGGAAAAAGTTTTAGAAAGAGTTATAAAAAGAAACGTCAAATTCAAACTTGACAAGTGTAGAATTAGTAGCAAAGAGGTTTGGTTGGGTCATATTTTCACCGACCAAGGCTTAAAAATAGACACAGATAGAGTTAAGGCAATCAGTGATATGAGTCCCCCCAAGAATAAGAATTAATTCGAAACTTTTCTTGGTATGATAACATACGTATCAAGGTTTATACCCAGTTTAGCTTGTATGCTCACGGTATATATATTGAGACGGTAATGCCAGTAGGCGGAAATGTCAAATACTGCCTACGTCACAGGACCAATAAAGCCGCGAACAACCAAACAAACAGCTGTGCCAATTGCAAAAGGAAATGACGTATGAGGACCTGAAACTTTTTTCTAAAACCGAAAGAAATATGGCGGCCAGCGAATTGACATGACCTTTTAATTGGAGGAATAGCGTTTGGTTTCATAAATTTTGATCAACAAATATATGGTAAAGAGATCTTGGTAGAAAAAGATCACAAGCCCCTAGAGGCAATATTTAAGAAAAGCATAAACGACTGTCCGGCTAGACTACAGAGCATAAGGCTAAGGTTACAAAGGTATAACATAATAGTCAGATACAAGCCTGGTAGGGAATTGTTCCTAGCAGACGCGTTATCTAGAGCTTACTGTATGCATGAAAAGCTAGATTTAGAAAAAGAAATCGAAACACAAGTATGCCTAGTTATGGACTCTTTCCCAATATCTCTAAACAAAAAAGACCAGTTTACCAAAGAAACACAATCAGACAGTGAAATGCAAACATTAAAAAAAATACATAAAAAAGGATGGCCTTCTAGCAAAGGGCAAGTACAGGATATTGCAAGACAAAATTATAATTACTCGAATGAATTAACTATCATAGATGACCTAGTATTGAAATGTAACAGGATAGTGGTACCAAAAAACTTAAGAAAGTAAATGCTAAATTTGATTCATTTTAATCACTTGGGAAAAGCAAAGTGCAAAAATCGTGCAAGAGATATTTTGTTTTGGCCTCAAATGAACAAAGAAATTGAAGACTTGGTAGACAATTGCGCTATTTGTAACAAGCACAGAAAAGCTAACGTAAGAGAGAGGCTAATAAACAGGGAGGTTCCGGAAGGGCCTTGGCAAACCCTTGGTGTAGATCTATTTTACTATCAGGGTTCCGAATTTCTATTGACAGTGGACTGTTTTAGCAAATATGTAGAAGTTGCCAAGTTAAGGGACATGTCTAGCAGCTCAGTGATAGCTATACTGAAATCCCAGTTTGCTAGGCATGGGATCCCATATACAGTATACTCAGACCCTGGAACACAATTAAATAGCTTAGAAATGTCAAAATTTGCCAGAGACTGGAACTTCACCTGGAAAACCTCCAGTGCCAAGCATTCACAATCAAATGGAATGGTAGATAGGCATATAGGCACAATCAAAAGAATGTTCAAGAAAATGCATGAGGATCCAGGTAAGGATCCAAATCTAGCAATGTTAGGGTACAGGAATAGACCGAAAGGCGAAGGGTTAAAATCTCCCAATAAAATTATGTTCGGCAGGAAAAGAAGAGGAATTTTACCAGATAACAAAAATATTGAAAGAGAAAGGGAGAATAAAGAAATAAGAGAGAAATTGATTCATAAACAATTGAGACAAAAACAGTACTATGATAGGGGTGCACATGACCTCAAACCTTTGAATGTAAATGATAAAGTATACGTAAGGAAAGAATTGAACAAACGATTAGTTCCAGGTAGAGTAAATAAGATTTGTAACAAGCCCAGATCCTATGAAATTAGCAAGAGGAAATAAGATAGAAAGAAATCGCAAATACTTATATGGTCCGTTTCACAATAACAATTGTGAACATAATGAACAAAATGTAGATCAGAAAGACAACTTAAATAACCATATTAACCAAAGGACGCAAAATAATGTAAGCGATCCTCCAGATAGAAGTGTAACAGAACATAGTTGTACTACCCCTAGTGCAAGTGTACCGCCAGGAACGGATTCTACACAACAAACACGCACACGTTCGGGTAGGGATATTAAGAAACCTGATTACCTAAAAGACTATGTCGAATAACAAATTAAATTTAAGATTCTAATGAAAACTAATTTAAGATAAGCTACTTAAGAAGGGAGATGTGACAGTTGTTTTTATCTATAGCTGGCATCCCTATGTAAGTCGATACTGATTATAAACTGTCATCTCTATATACAGATGTATAAACTATGATCACTGTATATTGAATCATTAACATAATAAGGGTCTTCATCTAAAGGCCTTTTCACATTACTCGGTACGACATCGGATCGACATTTTTTGCTCGGTATTTCCAGCTTACCGAAACGATTCCGCGTTGCTATGTTTTTCACACTTGTGGGAATTCTTTCGGTGCGTTATCGGCAGAAAATAGGAAAACAAACATCGAAATTTGCAAAACAAAATTTTTAACTTCAACAAATCACTCAATAATAACAATAATGGCTTCTAGCGAAGACGAAGACATTATAACTTGCTACATTTATAGCCAAAACGAGTTTTTTACTGACTTTGTTCTTCTTCTTTTATTACGCCGCAAAAATGTATGCAGTAATTCCTCAAATTTTACTGACCGGTCT
Source organism: Urophora cardui (assembly GCA_960531455.1). Lineage (NCBI taxonomy): Eukaryota > Metazoa > Arthropoda > Insecta > Diptera > Tephritidae > Urophora > Urophora cardui. The sequence goes on from OY482671.1 coordinate 52,566,309, forward strand.
TACCGCACTGCGGTATACCGAAATTAATCCGCTCCGATTTCATGTATGCAACACTAATGTGAAAGTGCCAATTGAAATACATGTGGTCGGTAAGGTTTCGGTATACTTTCGGGAAAAACCAAAAATGTCGATCCGATTCCGCACCGAGTAATGTGAAAGCGCTCTAAAGTGGTAAATTGCTGGTAAATGGGGTAAAGTGGTAAAATAATAGTTGTGATAAATTATCTGTCAAAATTTGTATGAATATATATTTAAGGAAAGTTTATCACTTTACCGAACGATTTTGTTGCGTAAATTTATAAATTTCGGTAAAATTCAAGTCTGACACATTGTCAGTTTTACTTTTTCGATTTAAAAGAAGAAATTGTGCTTTCCTTCGACATTTTATCACGATTTATTAAAATAATTTCTACAAAAATGTTGTATGGATATTTTGTTTATTTTATTGGGTTTTTTTTTTATTTATTAACTAGCAGATACCCGTCCCGCTTCGCAGCGACGAAAAAATTTGTATGTTATAATGAGGGTTTCCCTTTCTCTTTCTTTTTCCTTTAGTTTTACCTTTACCTTTCTCTTTCCCTTTCCTTTAATTTTACCTTTACCTTTACCTTTATCTTTACAATACCGAGACCATCCATCACCATCTGGGCCCACTATTTGAGCCATTTCTGGGAAAGCTGTAGGTTGAAGCCCTGCTCAACGCCTTTCATTTGCTACCAATATCGCTCGGAAATATTCAGGGGTCATCCGCGTCCACGTTTTGACCCATATCTCGGGACCCGGCCTAGGCATCGCAATGAAAATAACTCTATGTTGAAGGCCTGCTCAGCACCTTTCATTTGATACCAATATTGCTCAAAGACTTGCTGGGTCACTCTGGGTCCACATTTGGGCCCATATTCCGGGAAGTTCCCACTTTTGCGAAAGTCTGTATACCCTATCACCAGCGCATATACCATATGAATCTACCGTGAAAATTTCATAAAGATCGCTTGATTACTTTGGGAGTCCATAAATAACACACACACACAAATTAAGTTGACACTGACATCTGACAAGAGTTTAAACAATTATTTACCAAGGTGCGTTCATGTAAAAATGCCGATAAACTGATAAACTTTAACAATTTATTACTTTATCACTTTAGATGAAGACCACTAATGTTTTACATTTTTCATAAAAGCTAATTTAAGATAAGCTACTTAAGAAGGGAGATGTGACAGTTCTTTTTATCTATAGCTGATATCCCTATGTAAGTCGATACTGATTATAAACTGTCATCTCTATATACAGATGTATAAACTATGATCATTGTATTTTGAATCATTAACATAATGTTTTACATTTTTCATAAAAGCGTTTACATTGCTGTTTTTATTTTTGCATAAGGATGTGCTTGCTTTGGAAAAAGAAATCGCCTGTGGTAAAGTTGAGGAATTGATAGTACAAGCTGAAAATTAACTTATGTTAGCAAGAAAAATGTTAGGTTGGAAACCATGGGAAGCCTTATAGTCCAGTTAGTCAAGAACGTGTGGTCCGCTCGCTGACGCAAACGCCCGTATGCAATTTTTAGGATTTTTGGAGCCCGTGGGGCAACGAAGCAATCAGCTGTTTTACTAACACATATTTACATATATATATATATAGTTTGTTAACATTTTGGCAGGGTTGCCATTTAGTCATTTTTGAACACACAAGATTTTTACTAATCTTCAAAGTGTTATCCGGATTACTCTTCAATACACAACTGTGCATTATTTGCCAAATGACAAGAAAATACTAATTTAATCGTTTTTAAAAAAAAATTGAAAATCCACAAAAAAAACTATATTGGGAAGCAAAAAGATTCTCACAAAAATGTGTGTTTAATTAAGAAATCTGTACTGAGTTTCTGTAACTCATATCTTTTCTAGTATAAATAGGTGGTGACAAAGTGTGGATCGTATTAATGTGACGTTACTTTAATTTCCCGGTTTTGTTACAGAAACTCAGATCTATTGTGGCAATTTATAACTTTTTAATGTAGAAAAGTTGCACAAGAAGACCACCAAGAGTTATCAATTAAGAAAATACAGCCACCATATGTGATTAAAAACAATTTTTGCTTTAATTTTCAGTAATATCTTCATTTATTAGGAGTGTTTTTACATATTTTTACGAATAGTTACGAATTTATGTTCAATAACTCAAAAAATTCGCAAAAGAGAGCCAAATTGAGAAAGTAAGACCTCGAGAGAGTTGATAAAAGCTGCAAGTAAAATTTTCACTTGCAACTATTTGCAGCTTAAAAAAAATAGAAGTGTCAAAAATATATGATCACAAAAATTTCAATTGGAAATATACAAACATTTTAAACGCAAATTTCTAATTGTGTACTAAATAAATTAGCGCAAAAAGGAATCTTGACGATGTTGTGGAATAGCCAAAGTAGATTTTTGTTTTCCTAATTCAGTTATTTCCATTCATTTCCAATTTCAAAAATTTCAATTACAACCTAACCTAAAAATCAAATTGTCAAAACAGCGTATCAGCTGTTTTCTTGCGAATGTTTACGATTTTGTGTTCAATTACTTTGGTTAATAATTTTCTCTTTTTCTCGTTTTTACTCTTAATTTGACATTGTCGCTCTTTTTGCAAGTACTTGCAAGTAAAGTTGTCGAACAAAGCTATTATCTTGTTATTAATTTATATACATATATATTTACATTTTGTTTGGGATTTAAAAAAAATTTATAGTAAGTTTTCTTTCCTTTCTTTTTAAAAATTAAAGTAATAATAAATGGTTCGTTTAAGTAGACATACTATTTTTTCCATGTGAACACATATGTATATGTATATTCGTTAACATTTTACAATCTTGTTGAGTTAGTTGTATAATGCTGTGAAAATTACTGTTTGAATATTTAATAATGTATAAAATGTTCAACCGGCAACCCTTCTACCTTGCAACCATGCGAGCGATCAGCTGACACGTTTTTACGTAAAAAATCAGATTGATTTTGATTTCTGCGGTACGGACATCTGCGTCGTCCGTCGTTGAATAATCGCTTACATACAAATCCCATTGAATAGGTTGGATCAGCTGACACGGTACATGTGTTTACGTTCTCGACTAACTAGACTAAAACCCATAGGCCCGGTTTCACCAACGTGACTAAAGCTAAAACTAAGTTTTGACTTAGTTTAGCCCAGCTTTGGGGCTAACTTACTTTTGGGTTTCACCAAATAAGCGACTAGAATAAGTTTGCACACAACAACCCGATCAGCTGTTTTATATATAGTAGTATTTTAGTAGTTGTTTTTCCTACCTTTTGACTTTGCGCAACCCAGTTTGTTTGACAGTTGCAAATTTAAATTTAATTATTTGTGAAAATAAAACTTAAAAAAAAACAAAAAAAATGTTGAGAAAATCTCATTTTAATGCTGCCGAGACCAACAAGTTGCTCGAGATATGCAGCAAGTACAGAGGCGTAGTTGAGTGCAAAAAATCCGACTGCATCAGCGCCAAGGAAAAAGAGGACGTGTGGGACAAGATTGCCCAGGAGTTCAACGGGATCAACGAAATTTACAGAGATTCAAAGGAGCTGAAAAAAAAATACAAAAACTTAAAATACTCCACGAAGTCCAAGGCAGCTGAAGAGCGACAAGGGGTTTATGGCACTGGCGGTGGTCCTGCAGCTGCAGTATCGTTCAACAGTGTAGAGGAGCGAATGCTTGCCATTTTGAACGACAAGGAATTGGATGGTGTTCCCAACAATGCTGATTCGGATGCGGTAATGGAGGATCATCAAGCTGGTAATTTTGCTCAAAATTTGTATTTGTATATTCCCCAAGTAATTATATTTTACACATTTAGATGCTGACCCAGATGAAAGTTTTGAGCAACAACAACAACAAAAACAACAACAACAAAGCTTTGAAACCCCTCCATCCGGACCTTCTTTGCTGAGGAAAAAAATTAGCACTCCACTATGCACGCCTCGAAAGCAGGGTGAAAAAAACACAAGTTTAAAAGCTACTTCCTGGGAGGTTTTGGCTTCCATAAAAACCAAATGGACGGAGGCGAAGATGGAGGCTGAAGTTTCCTTGGCAAAAAAGGAAGCGGAGAGAGTGGAGCTGCAAATGAAGCTGATGAGGGAAAAGCAGGAGGTGGAATTGTTGCAGAGTAGGGAACGCCACGCCATGGAAATGGAGATATTGAATATTCGACTACAAAAGCAAAAGCTGGAGCTAAGCAGACTATACAGTCCAAAACCATAATGCCTTGGATTTTGTGGCATAATTTAGGTTAATGTATTTTTTTTTAGTTCCTTTGAATCTCTGTAAATGTTATTAATGCCGTTGAACTCCTGGGCAAACTTCTCCTAAGTCACCTCTTTTTTATTGGCACTGATACAGTCAGATTTTTTAAATTCAACTACGTTAATCGTACTTGAATCATATCTCGAGCGACTTGTTGATTTAATGTACATATACAAAAAAAAAATTAAATAAAAAATTTAAATGAAATGAAATACTATACAAAATTATGAATATTTTATTACTAGCTGGCCCGGCAGACGTTGTCCTGCCAAAAATATATCTACCTGCATGTATCTTTATCTCTATTGCTCTATCAATTCTATATTTTTAACTTGCACATTGTTAGAGTAAAATAGAATGGGCTACAAACCTGCATACTCAATAACAATTTATAATTTATTTTTTGAGTTTTATTTTCCTTCAGAAAATAAAGTACATATATAAATAAATTATTATTTACTTAAAAAACGAGATATCCCCTTTTTTTACAAATATTTTTATAAATCTCTTTTTTATGAATTCAAGAAATAAGCACACTTATTACTGCCAGCCTTTCAAATAATTGTATGTACATTATACATACATATGTATGTATAAAAAAAAATGTTAACAATAGTGAAACGGGCCCTGAAAAGATTTTTATGGAAGATACACATATCGCTCATTTGCTGCAAGACCGGCATAAATCAAAAAACGTGATTTTTTAGTTAATGATGCAGAATTGGATACTTGGTGTTGATTTTCATTTATGGATATGTTAAATATATTATACTGAATTGGTTTGTTTTGAATTTGTAGGATTTCCTATTTTCTGTGTAAGATTGGAGTCAGTTGAAAACTTTAAAAGCGTTTTCTGGACAATCGATTTTTTTTACTTATGCCGGTCTTGCAGCAAATGAGCGATATGTACATATGTAAGTAAAAATAACTTCTTTTTGGTTGCTTGTTTTTCCGACAGGGGATGCCGGCAAATCGTTCCACAATGCATCATAAACTTTTTATACATAATAGTTTCTGAAAAACCTTATTTCATAATATGACTTTTTATTATTTATGAAATTAACTTAACTGATTTATTTACACATGCATATGTACATATATATTTATACAACTAATTGCTACTTACAGAATTTTACATTCATTAAGGTAATAACTAAGTGGGTATATATAATCTAGCGTATCGAAAAGGTGAGCTCAAAGCATCCATTAAGTAAAAAATAGAAAATTAAATATATATATCAAGCGTGATCTATTTATGTGTAACTGGCGATGATGACGCATATTTTACAATGGCTACATCGGTAAAATTCCCATTTTCTGTAGACAATGACGTGTAGTTATAAATTTTGCTTCTTTTTTTTGTTCGAATCCCTGGGTGGTGTATAAGTTTGCCCATTTATTTGCACAGAGAATAAGAACATTCGATCGACTATGTGATGGGCCACCCTCGTTCAAAAGCGTATGCACTTGTGGCGTCCATTTATTTATTTATGTATTTATTGGTATCTGAGAATTAAAATAAAATACGGCACATCATGACACAATGCAGGTATTTTACTACTCAAAACAGCTTAAATTTTCTATTTTACAACTACTTATTAAATTATTTAATGTCTGTTTGAATTATAAACAAGTAGGCTATTAGTAGTTCACGTGGAGAACAAGCTTCGAGAGCATATGATTAAAATGGCATTGTCTAGACGCCAACATGTATGGAGAAAAATAACTATACTTTATACTTTGTGTTTTAAACGCAATAGATGCGCTAGCATGCCACCAACAAAGCTCGGAATACTATTACAAGCCCGCAATCCTATTACAATACTAATAATAAATAAATAAATATATGAACTTTAATACACCCGACTACCAACCAACTGCCGCCTATACGCCACTAGTATTTACATATCTACATACATATAGGTGCATATTTAATTATATATAATTGTGTGCTCTTTGGAATTCCATATCAGCATGTTGTGTAACAAGATTCTGCTCTACTTACACATACATACAAACATAAATACTAATTATAATTAGACATAATAAAAAAAAATCACAATCACATTTAGTAATGCTTAACGCTTCAGCTTCTCATAGCGCCACCAAGCTGATGTGCCTTAACATACAAAGCCTTGCAAGCGATGCTAGTCTCATTTTCATATGAAATCTATTCGGTGCCACTGCTAAGATAGGGTGAACACGTTAAGCGATCATAGGCTTGATGTACCACAATGTTGTGCGTATTGAACCAACACAGTTCTGAGTAGGAAGTAAAGCCACGATAACCACAACGGCCGACATCTTCAGCTGATGCGCCGATGGCGTTATTCAATGAGCTTACCAAGGTAAAGGAATGTCCATAGGTTGGCAAACCCACTACCAACTTCTTGCGATCCAAACCATTTGCCAACCACCAATTGACTGAATAATTGATATTTAAAGTGCCGAGTATGGAGCGTTCATTTGGAAGGGCATAGAGCGGTGCATTGAGACCTGTAAATGGCGTAGTATGCGAATAATCATACGTCATCACATTCACATAATCCGCATACTCATTCAACATTTGCACATGATAAGCAAATACGGCAATACCCTCGGGTGCAGCTGCCGCTACCGTCAACATCGCGCGTGGCTTTCGTCCCCTGAAATAAGGGTAGCTAGGTATTAGTTAAACAACATAATGTGACTAAGCGCGTTTGCATGCCTCTGCATCAATAACAGATACAAACACAAGAATTAAAACTTACCTGAGTAAGAACAGCATAGAAAACCACAACAAAGAATAGTTATGCGAGAAGATATGTAGTACCACGAATTCAATATGAGTTATTGCATGCATAAGCGTATGTTCACGTTGTTGCTGCTGTACGTGTTAATGCGTGGGAGTATTGTATTTATTATTGTTTTTGAATATATATTACCCGGCGTCTCCTCAAAACAAAATTCTGTCATCACAAGCACCATTATAACATAGATTTCAAATGGAGACCGCCTCTGTCTTCTGGTATAACAGAGATGCCAAGGCAATTGCTTTAACAAGATTGCCTTAACATGAGCTGTCAGTTTGGTGATTTGACAGCTAATTTTTCATTTCAACGAAAAATTCACAGTGGCAACATCTCCACATTGAACGTGAAATTTCGCACGGCGTCCATTTGACTTGAGTGTTTGGGCTTAAAAAATAAATAAAAAGAACATTAAGTGCATATATACAGTTTGCGAGCATCATCGCCAATTTTAAACAATTTTTTTTAACTTTCTAAGTGCTTCTGCGTACACGGCATGCCAATTCGGCGCCATTTTGCAAATTATGTCTAACATAATGAAGTGCCCACGCATATGCAAACATGGATTTTAGACATGATTCTGGTAGACAAAATTAACATAATTTTTGTTTTGTGGAGTTTTGGCGTTAGTGTGATGACGCTACCTGCAATTGACGCGTTGGTGGATGATTCTAATTATTTAAAAAAAGGATTTAAGTAAATAAAAATTTATAATTTAAGAACGTTTAAAAAAATTACATTTGGGCAAAATATGTGTCTATTATTGTCCTTCTGGTGTGGTCATTTCTAGAGCGTCCTTCGTTAGAGCGGTTTGGTGGGACAGTTAAAACATTATTTACAGCATCGTTAACATCAGGCGCTAGTAGGGGTGCAGATGTGTCATTAAAGTAAATGCACACATTGTTCAAAACTGCTGTGGCAACTATAATGTAAGGAACTTTACTGACATCCATGCGAATCCCCATCGATAGCACAGGAAATCTGCGTTTCCAAACACCATATGAACGCTCAATGCAATTACGCGTTCTTATGTGCGACTCATTATACAAACTTTCTGCTCTATTTCTGCAGTTTAAAAGCGGGGTCAACACCACGTTTGTGTTTTCATAGCCACTGTCAGCAACAATGATGGCATTTTGAAACTCTCCCGCTTCCAAACGATAGCAAATACGCGAATTGCGGAAAATTCGTGAGTCATGCACAGATCCTGGCCATCGCGCAACAATGTCTAAAACGTTCAAATTAGCATCACAAATGGTTTGAACGTTGAAAGAAAAAAAACCTTTCCGGTTACGGAAGACTTCGCCATCGTCACCTCCTGTATAGAAATATAATTTTTCGTTGTTTATTTAATAGCACATAAACATTTCTACTAACCTGGCGACATGATTTTAACGTGGGTGCAGTCCATTGCGCCAATTACGCGCGGAAAATTTGCCTTAGTTTTGAATGCAGCCTGTGCATCCAAGCGCCCCTGTGTTGTGTCAGGAAATTTTATGAATTCTGGTCGCAAGGATGCCAAAGTTTTTGACACCAGTGTTATAGCCCGGGAAGCACTTGCTTTTGATACGCCGCAAAGGTCTGCCACTGTTTGCTGGAACGATCCTGATGCATAGAACCGGAGTGCTATGAAAAACATTACGTGTGGCTGCATTGCGTTATTGCTGCAAATGAAAATTTATCTAAGGAAAACGTACATATTTACATGTTATATATTGTTACGTTACCGTGTTCCACCATCAATTCTTTCTTTAATTAACGAAAACACCAGCCAGGCAGCATCCTTGCACAAACGAAAACGATCGCGGAAATCTACATCGTCGAATTGATGGAAAAAATTCGGACGCTCTCTTATTATGCTTTTCCGGCGAAGAACGATTGCTTGAAGCTCGTCGAAATCGCAATCGCTTTCGTCCGAATGAAATAAATCCATTGCAATTAATTTCACTTTATTTATTTTTCCACTTTTGACAAATGTAATTTTTATATTAGCAGTGTTGCTGTAGTCGCACACACAAATTAGTATTATTTTTGACATTTAAGAGTGGAACGACAGCAACACTTGATTTTAGTCGCAAACAAGTCAACTTGCAGGTTGACTAATTTGCGACTTAGCTTAGTTGCATGGTGAAACTGAAAACGTAAAAAAATCGGCTCAACTAAGTTGAGACCGGTTGGTGAAACCGGGCCATAGTATAAGTATACAGCTAAAACGTCAAGTTTTCGTCGCCATATTAACCACCTGACAATTAAGCAGATTATGACATTTCGTGCTGCCATACTCAATGATAAAAATCCTCCATTAATGGCATTTTTCACTGTTTTGTTTTAAAAATAAATTGTAACCATGGTATTCATAGTAACGAATTTTTCCAATTTGAATTGAAAGAAATCTTTTCAATTTGAAAAAATTACACAACCCTGCAGTAAATTTGTTTCACTGCTGAATGATCATTGATGATTCTTCGTTGAATATTCATCACTGTCGTCATAATGAGTACAATTTTTATTATTATTATTTTATTTTATTGAGAAAAGCAAACCATTTATATGAAAAATTCAGCAGTCTTTATTTGAAAGTACTCACTGATGCCTCCTCAGTCATGGGTGAATTTCATCAGTGATTCATAAAAGATTCATTTCGGATTTTTACTTCGGGGAATATCAGTTTAGTCGAATTACAAAGTAGCCCCTTCCCGGTATTCTCGGTGAGTTTTTAATTTAGTTTAGTAGTTACGATCACTTTTTAATTTAGGCTTTGTGATCACTCTGGTATATAGTTTGCGGAGGTTTTGGAGATTGATCTATTATAACTCCATATCGTCGCATAAAGTGCAATACCGCGTATCCGCTACCACCCAAATTTTACAGGAGACAGTAAAAACTGTTTGAATTGAAAACGGTTCGGAATTTTGCAAACCCATTCTTCAATAAAGCAAAGTTATAATCCATTTTGTGTTTATGAAAGTATAATCAACTTTAGTACATTACAGTACAGTTATAAAGCAATAACACCTATTATTGGCGGTTGTGTGAATCTCAAAATTGTTGAATGAATGGATGGGGACGGACGCCAGGAATGTATTATTGATGAAATCTCATTTTTGGTAAAAATGTCACGCGGTTTTGCACTTTAAACGACGACATGTATGTACACCACCATACCAAGTGAGCGCTCCAGTCTATATATGTATGTATGTACATATGTCCAATACGATTACAAAAAAATATGTACCTTAGATTTTAACAATATGAGTTGCATATTTCCGCGGTGTAATAATACTAAATATGGCTGCAAAGACGGTGATATAAAATTTTTCCAATTTCCGACGATACCCTTTATTCGCGGAGAGTGGATGAAGATTTGTGGAGTGAGCGAAGAGGAGTTACCGGAAGTTCCATAAATCTGCTCACTAGTGCCCTTTCTAAATGTTTTCACTTTCTCTTTCTGTTCTTTGATTCCTGAAATACCCAAACTTTCAAACAAAAACCCACGCATTCAAAAAATAAAAGTATGGCATCGCTATACTCCAAAACTGACATAAGACGAAATTTCAAAAATCTGCTTTTTAATCAAAAAGACAGCGTTACAATGACAATGCAAATACCTGTATTTTTTATACCATGAGTAAAAGCACCACCTCCTAAGCAATGGAATTGGCCTCCTGAAAATATTAGCGATCCGAGAGTTTAAATCAGCGTTGCCGTTTTTGGGGAGTGCTATGATTTGGGGAATTTTGGGGAATTCGCCTTTTAATAATTTTATATGAATAATAATAGATAGATAGTGGCCGCTGTGGTGCAGTGGGTAGAGTGCTCGCCTGCTATGCCAGAGGTCTCGGGTTCAAACCACGGTCCGAGCCAAACAAATTTTTCTAATTAGTAAAAATCCAATTATTGGGTTTTTTAAGAGCAGCGGTCACCTCTCGGCAGTGGGCGGCATACCCTCCGAGAGTATTTCTGCCATGAAAAAGCTTCTCACAAAAAATGCATTCGCCGTTCGGAGCCGGCATAAAACTGTAGGTCCACCCAATTAGTAGGAAAAACAAAAAGGAGCACACCTCGAATTGGGAGAGAAGCTCGGCCATAAAACTCGTCAGAGTTATAATAGCGCCATTGTATTATTATTATAGATAGATAGATAGATAGATAGATAGATAGCTATACGGAGGATGAAACTCACCGCGACCTATGGGTCTATTGTGCCCTCCCACTCATTATAATACCTCCTCTAGGCCGATCTCACATACAAATTTGAGTATTGCGTTTGGCTTTAGGGCTGGTATTTGGCTACTCTCAAGCTGATATTGCCCAAGTGTCCTCTGTCTCCTTCTAGATATGGCCGTGCATTCGAGTAGAATATGCTCAGCGGTCTCATCTTGCATATCACAGAACCGGCACAGGCTACTCGAGTAGATGCCTATTCTGTGCATGTGGCTTTTGAGTCTGCAGTGACCAGTTAAGAGTCCGGTCAGGATTCTCAGTTTGCTCTTGGGGAGATCTATAATCTCCTTGAATAATAATGCCTATAAAAAAATTAATTATTTTCATGAGTTTCTATTACATTCGCATTGTGTGAAAGTGTGCATGAGTTTTTGCAGCCTTTATTTAATCTTGAATTACCGGCTGGTCGAACATGTACAAGCAAATTTCATAAGCCCATTAAAGTAAGAAGTTAGCCAGGAAAAAAATAAGCAATTGTATACCTTTCATGAACATGAAATGGTATTATAACATTGAGCCAAAACAGGTTTTTCGAAAGTTCCAGAAGGAGAAAAATTAAACCCACCATAATATATATCGATATTATCAGAATCATGAGCTAGTTCCTCAGTTGTTAAGATACGCTGATCATTTGTCGGAATCGGCCAATTGGACCATTATAACATATAGCTCCCCTACAACCAACCATACATTTTGGGGTAAAACTTCTCCACTTAATTTGCTAAGATCATTACAATATTTTTTTTATAAATATTTGCATAAACAACCTACAGAATTGGAGGTACCTATTACTTAAAGAAAATCGGACTATTTAATGTTTCATTTCTCTCTAACTTGTTTATGTTTTCCAGCTGATAAATACTGCTGGGTTTTTTTAACCACACATATAAATACATATATGCACATAAATTTAAAAATACAAACCGTTATAAAGTAAAATAAATTTGAAAATATTTCTTTATTTGAAATCTCTTGATAACACTACCCGACAAAAAAAATATCCTCGACATTTGATTCCTATGTATTCCTGCTGATTCTAAATATGTAATCAAATGGTTCAAAAGTAGAACAATTTTCGAGATATTTTGAAATTTCAGTTTTCGCACTAAGAAGAAAAGGAGGATTACTAATCTGTCAATATCTCCGCCATTACCGTCTTGAGCTTTATGTTATTTCATTTCATTTTGAGAGGATGAAATACCCTTTCCAATTCCACATAAAATCGACGTTAAAGTGACGGAATTATGGCGGACAAAAGATTTGTTTTTATGCAAAAAATAAGTTAAATACAAGATGTATAAAATGTCGAGGATAACAAAATTTTTGAAATTTTGTTGGGTAGTGTAATTTGAAAATTTGTATGGGGAATTTTGGGCAATTATGGGTAATTTTAATATTTTTTTGGGTAATCTCAAGAATTTAAAACGGCAACGCTGGTTTAAATATATTATTTGTAGACAATTTGCTTTTAAATGCTTATACATACATCGCCTGTGACTAAGTTGGAGAATTGATAGTAAAAGCATATAATGAACATATGTTACTAAGAAAAATCTTGAATTGGAAAGCACAATCTCCTACAAAGGATTTGGTCATTGATAATATAAAATAACTAACTTATTATAATTTTGCTTCTACATATTTGAAGATAAAGAAATCACTGAGTTCGATCAATTCAAAAATGAAATTCTCATGCATATTAATTTTTATATTTTTCATCAATATGAATATATCGGCGTCAAATGAAGTTAATTGATATTGCCATGATGGGCAGTACTGGCGGAGTGTGTTGCGAGCTTTTGCCTTTTAGCGGAGTTCCCCACCAAATTGTTATACATATATGTAAATATGTAGGATGTAAATAAAGAAAAACAATGAGCGCGGAAGGCGCAGAAAGGGGTGTCATCGCTTTCGTCCCTTTTGCGGTGCATTAAGGCATCCGCTAGATGAAGGCAGTTTATGTGTGTGTGGTTGTATATCATTGGTCGGGGCATCGGTGATGACCGCACAGGTTAGCGGTTCGGTGCGACCGGGTGGTTGCCCACACATACAGCCTGATGGTATATACAAAAAATGTATATGCTGGCGCGGCCTTCGGCCTGGCTCGCGGGTGCGCGTCAGAATACTCTTGTATGCGAGTGCGGTAACAACTCTTTTTGTGCGATCGGCTTTTGAGAAAAATTTTAGTTGAAAAAAAAAGAAGAAAAGTTTAGTGAAAGGAAGAGTGGTGGAAAAGTGGAAATTATAGTATTGAAATTAAATAAAGTTTTGAGGGAAAAAAAAGGTGAAAAGTTTTTAGGAGGAAAGGAATTATTCGAGGAGTAGGAGTGTCCAAAGAAAGGAAGGTGGATCTTGGCAAGTGGCTGGTGGACACCGTAGAGGATCTGAAGCCGGAACACACTCCGGCTTGGTTAAGTATCTCGTTTGTTGTTGTAGTTGTGCCATTTGTCGCTTCTTTGTTTCGCCCCCTGTATCCCTTTCCCATCCTTTTAGCGTCCTGCACCCAGAGCCCAGTCATTTGGCGGCGGGTTAAAGTTGTTCCTGGCAGCTCAGGAACTGTGCGAGTGGGTTCGTAACCTTCCGGTTGGACCTCACCTTGGGTGCACCCATAAAACATTTGTTTGTCAAAGTTTGGGTATTTTGGAAAAATTTGTTGGTACATATTTTATTTTTGGTTGGTTTTAGTTTGTGTGTTTGATTTATTATATGTATGTACCCACCCCGTCTCCACTGAGAGAGTCGGTGCATTTATATTTCGTTATTGTCACCAAGTGTTGTTGTTTTGCCCTTGTTGTATTAAGCCGTGGCTTTGTTATTTGTGTAAAAGGGTAGGTGACAATATCATCAGCTGAATGAAAAAAAAATAAAATAAAGTAATAAGAAAATTAAAGAAGTGCAACAGTATTCTAGAAATCAATTACATGTTAATTGAAGATACAATATATTTTCGAATTTGGCCAAGGGAATCGGAAGAAGCAAATACCGTAAATAATAATAATAATAATAATAATAATAATAATAATAATAATAATAATAATAATAATAATAATAATAATAATAATAATAATAATAATAATAAAAATAATAATAACAATAATAATAATAATAATAATAATAATAATAATAATAATAATAATAATAATAATAATAATAATAATAATAATAATAATAATAATAATAATAATAATAATAATAATAATAATAATAATAATAATAATAATAATAATAATAATAATAATAATAATAATAATAATAATAATAATAATAATAATAATAATAATAATAATAATAATAATAATAATAATAATAATAATAATAATAATAATAATAATAATAATAATAATAATAATAATAATAATAATAATAATAATAATAATAATAATAATAATAATAATAATAATAATAATAATAATAATAATAATAATAATAATAATAATAATAATAATAATAATAATAATAATAATAATAATAATAATAATAATAATAATAATAATAATAATAATAATAATAATAATAATAATAATAATAATAATAATAATAATAATAATAATAATAATAATAATAATAATAATAATAATAATAATAATAATAATAATAATAATAATAATAATAATAATAATAATAATAATAATAATAATAATAATAATAATAATAATAATAATAATAATAATAATAATAATAATAATAATAATAATAATAATAATAATAATAATAATAATAATAATAATAATAATAATAATAATAATAATAATAATAATAATAATAATAATAATAATAATAATAATAATAATAATAATAATAATAATAATAATAATAATAATAATAATAATAATAATAATAATAATAATAATAATAATAATAATAATAATAATAATAATAATAATAATAATAATAATAATAATAATAATAATAATAATAATAATAATAATAATAATAATAATAATAATAATAATAATAATAATAATAATAATAATAATAATAATAATAATAATAATAATAATAATAATAATAATAATAATAATAATAATAATAATAATAATAATAATAATAATAATAATAATAATAATAATAATAATAATAATAATAATAATAATAATAATAATAATAATAATAATAATAATAATAATAATAATAATAATAATAATAATAATAATAATAATAATAATAATAATAATAATAATAATAATAATAATAATAATAATAATAATAATAATAATAATAATAATAATAATAATAATAATAATAATAATAATAATAATAATAATAATAATAATAATAATAATAATAATAATAATAATAATAATAATAATAATAATAATAATAATAATAATAATAATAATAATAATAATAATAATAATAATAATAATAATAATAATAATAATAATAATAATAATAATAATAATAATAATAATAATAATAATAATAATAATAATAATAATAATAATAATAATAATAATAATAATAATAATAATAATAATAATAATAATAATAATAATAATAATAATAATAATAATAATAATAATAATAATAATAATAATAATAATAATAATAATAATAATAATAATAATAATAATAATAATAATAATAATAATAATAATAATAATAATAATAATAATAATAATAATAATAATAATAATAATAATAATAATAATAATAATAATAATAATAATAATAATAATAATAATAATAATAATAATAATAATAATAATAATAATAATAATAATAATAATAATAATAATAATAATAATAATAATAATAATAATAATAATAATAATAATAATAATAATAATAATAATAATAATAATAATAATAATAATAATAATAATAATAATAATAATAATAATAATAATAATAATAATAATAATAATAATAATAATAATAATAATAATAATAATAATAATAATAATAATAATAATAATAATAATAATAATAATAATAATAATAATAATAATAATAATAATAATAATAATAATAATAATAATAATAATAATAATAATAATAATAATAATAATAATAATAATAATAATAATAATAATAATAATAATAATAATAATAATAATAATAATAATAATAATAATAATAATAATAATAATAATAATAATAATAATAATAATAATAATAATAATAATAATAATAATAATAATAATAATAATAATAATAATAATAATAATAATAATAATAATAATAATAATAATAATAATAATAATAATAATAATAATAATAATAATAATAATAATAATAATAATAATAATAATAATAATAATAATAATAATAATAATAATAATAATAATAATAATAATAATAATAATAATAATAATAATAATAATAATAATAATAATAATAATAATAATAATAATAATAATAATAATAATAATAATAATAATAATAATAATAATAATAATAATAATAATAATAATAATAATAATAATAATAATAATAATAATAATAATAATAATAATAATAATAATAATAATAATAATAATAATAATAATAATAATAATAATAATAATAATAATAATAATAATAATAATAATAATAATAATAATAATAATAATAATAATAATAATAATAATAATAATAATAATAATAATAATAATAATAATAATAATAATAATAATAATAATAATAATAATAATAATAATAATAATAATAATAATAATAATAATAATAATAATAATAATAATAATAATAATAATAATAATAATAATAATAATAATAATAATAATAATAATAATAATAATAATAATAATAATAATAATAATAATAATAATAATAATAATAATAATAATAATAATAATAATAATAATAATAATAATAATAATAATAATAATAATAATAATAATAATAATAATAATAATAATAATAATAATAATAATAATAATAATAATAATAATAATAATAATAATAATAATAATAATAATAATAATAATAATAATAATAATAATAATAATAATAATAATAATAATAATAATAATAATAATAATAATAATAATAATAATAATAATAATAATAATAATAATAATAATAATAATAATAATAATAATAATAATAATAATAATAATAATAATAATAATAATAATAATAATAATAATAATAATAATAATAATAATAATAATAATAATAATAATAATAATAATAATAATAATAATAATAATAATAATAATAATAATAATAATAATAATAATAATAATAATAATAATAATAATAATAATAATAATAATAATAATAATAATAATAATAATAATAATAATAATAATAATAATAATAATAATAATAATAATAATAATAATAATAATAATAATAATAATAATAATAATAATAATAATAATAATAATAATAATAATAATAATAATAATAATAATAATAATAATAATAATAATAATAATAATAATAATAATAATAATAATAATAATAATAATAATAATAATAATAATAATAATAATAATAATAATAATAATAATAATAATAATAATAATAATAATAATAATAATAATAATAATAATAATAATAATAATAATAATAATAATAATAATAATAATAATAATAATAATAATAATAATAATAATAATAATAATAATAATAATAATAATAATAATAATAATAATAATAATAATAATAATAATAATAATAATAATAATAATAATAATAATAATAATAATAATAATAATAATAATAATAATAATAATAATAATAATAATAATAATAATAATAATAATAATAATAATAATAATAATAATAATAATAATAATAATAATAATAATAATAATAATAATAATAATAATAATAATAATAATAATAATAATAATAATAATAATAATAATAATAATAATAATAATAATAATAATAATAATAATAATAATAATAATAATAATAATAATAATAATAATAATAATAATAATAATAATAATAATAATAATAATAATAATAATAATAATAATAATAATAATAATAATAATAATAATAATAATAATAATAATAATAATAATAATAATAATAATAATAATAATAATAATAATAATAATAATAATAATAATAATAATAATAATAATAATAATAATAATAATAATAATAATAATAATAATAATAATAATAATAATAATAATAATAATAATAATAATAATAATAATAATAATAATAATAATAATAATAATAATAATAATAATAATAATAATAATAATAATAATAATAATAATAATAATAATAATAATAATAATAATAATAATAATAATAATAATAATAATAATAATAATAATAATAATAATAATAATAATAATAATAATAATAATAATAATAATAATAATAATAATAATAATAATAATAATAATAATAATAATAATAATAATAATAATAATAATAATAATAATAATAATAATAATAATAATAATAATAATAATAATAATAATAATAATAATAATAATAATAATAATAATAATAATAATAATAATAATAATAATAATAATAATAATAATAATAATAATAATAATAATAATAATAATAATAATAATAATAATAATAATAATAATAATAATAATAATAATAATAATAATAATAATAATAATAATAATAATAATAATAATAATAATAATAATAATAATAATAATAATAATAATAATAATAATAATAATAATAATAATAATAATAATAATAATAATAATAATAATAATAATAATAATAATAATAATAATAATAATAATAATAATAATAATAATAATAATAATAATAATAATAATAATAATAATAATAATAATAATAATAATAATAATAATAATAATAATAATAATAATAATAATAATAATAATAATAATAATAATAATAATAATAATAATAATAATAATAATAATAATAATAATAATAATAATAATAATAATAATAATAATAATAATAATAATAATAATAATAATAATAATAATAATAATAATAATAATAATAATAATAATAATAATAATAATAATAATAATAATAATAATAATAATAATAATAATAATAATAATAATAATAATAATAATAATAATAATAATAATAATAATAATAATAATAATAATAATAATAATAATAATAATAATAATAATAATAATAATAATAATAATAATAATAATAATAATAATAATAATAATAATAATAATAATAATAATAAT